>CM061533.1:163600126-163662365 GCA_030545055.2 Neoaliturus tenellus
GTAATAAAATTATTTTAATTCTTACTTGGCGGGTATCGAGTGCACTCTACCTCATTTTAATTCAATCTTACTATTGTATTTATGGAATATTATATTTACTATGTATGTATTTTAAATCTATATTAAATTCTCAATAAATTGATGTATGTTTCATATTGTTATAAGAGTATTAAACAGTTTATTTTGCTGTAATAAAATTATTTTAATTCTTACTTGGCGGGCATCGGGTGTACTCTACTTCATTTTAATTCAATCTTGATGATAAACTATACAAAACTAAATTCACTAAAATTATCATGTATGTCTAAGGAAAATAAAAATATTAAAAAATATTTAAAACTGTATTATTTATACAATGAAATACTTCTATAAAACACTCTTAGTTCAGAAAACCTACATACCAATGCGTACAACAGTATTGTTATGACAAAAAATTATTAATTAAATTAAATTCTAAATTCGCTGAGCATGCAGGTCTGCTGTGACGGGTGTTATTTAGTATTAATTTTTAGGCATATTTTCAATACTGTACACAAAATATATAATTCTCGTTCCAAAAATAATCTGACATTGCCAGTAAGAGACATAACTAGTGATCAAAGATTATATGGTCTTGCCAACCTTAGAAATGTGACTATAGATAATCTATTATAAGCAATCTTACGAACACTTAACCACTTACAAACAATAATATATGAAATCTATAGTAAATTTAACGCTCTTTCCATACATATATAGTGTTATGTCAAAAAATGTGCAAATAATTGTTTAAATGTGATGTAATATTGAATAACTGTATTTTTCTTAAAAGTACCAAAAACTAGCCAATTTTCAAATAGCTATAGTTTCATAATGGTTGGTCGTAACAACAATCTTTATACATGCATTGTGTTGGAAATTTTCTCTACTTTATTTTTGTAAAGGACATAAATTTCGAAAAAATGCATCGTTTCGGAGTTATAAGCAAAATACTAAAAAAAGTGCCAAAATTTCAATGTTTTTTGCAGATATCTCGAGAAGCACAAGGAATATCTTGGTGCAAACTTCAGGTTCGGATTCAGCACCCCAAAAAACATATAAAACAGCAGAAAAACTCTATACTATAATATTTTCCATGTTAAAGTACCGATTGCCTGGACTATTACCAACTTGTCCTTCAACCCAGGGTTCATTTTCAGCTGAGGTCATTGTTTTACCCAAACATATTGGCCAGTTTTCAAACGGGGGAGTTTTTCGTTCCGAGATCATTCTAATTCTTACACTGCATTTTCATATGATCCAATTTTGCGACAACGCTGTTGGGTACTTCAGATAAAAGCATGCTTGGATTGATTGGTAGCTGTGACTGAGTTCACCTATTCATTAGCAATTAGACTGGACTATACCTATACTTTGCAGTGGCGTGTTACTTGTACGGTAGGTCCAGAAGTGCCTGAAAAAATCCAACCCATCATCTGGAGATTTTCTCAGTAGATTTTTGAAAATCAACAGCCGATTCGGCTTTTCCGTTAGCTTGATGATGATACAATCTTGAACTCCCAGTCTTGTGCAAAATTAGTTAAACTTAAGCTTTGAGTGGTCTGCCACTGTCTGCTACCACTTGTTCTGATATACCATATCTTGCAAACAGCTCTTTGCAGAAGCTAATCAGAGTTTCACTGGTACATTTTGTTTTCTTCACTTCAAAGAATGATGAATAGTAATCTCTTACAATCAAGTAATGGACTAAGATCTCCTGAGCGAAGTCAATAGAAATTTTCTGACATGGCCTTTCAGGAGTTGAATCTTGCCGGAGAAGCTCTCGTTGTTGATCTGGAGCATATTTATTACATATTCTACGTGCGCAGCTTATGCGCTCTATGTACAAAATGCGCTCTATGCGCAGCTTATTGCATTCTCACGTCTTTATTCAAGTAAGATCAGAAGAAGACGTCTCTTGCCCTCCTAACGCATGAGTCTGCGCCCTAATAAGATGTATATGTTAAATAAATCTTTTCTTAAACTGTATGGAATTACAATTCACTCTTGTTCGAGGATTATATTCACTTCCAGTCCATCCACACCATTGCCAAGAGTTAGTATATAAACAAAATTGTACTGTACACTGGTTGAATTTAAAAGTAAAGTAAAGGAGGGGGTGGAAAGTAAAGAGGCAAACCATAGCAGGAATGCCCACTCGATACCCAGTTGTCATCGCCACGCTCCTCGCTGGACGGTGGCGGTGGTGCGATGGTGGACGCCGCTCCGGAGGTCAGGGACGTGGCGGGAATGCGCACTCGATACCCAGTTGTCATCGCCACGCTCCTCGCTGGACGGTGGCGGTGGTGCGGTGGTGGACGCTGCTCTGGAGGTCAGGGCCGTGGCGGGAATGCGCACTCGATATCCAGTTGTCATCGCCACGCTCCTCGCTGGACAGTGGCGGTGGTGCGATGGTGGACGACGCTCCGGAGGTCAGGGCTGTGGAGGGAATGCGCACTCGATACCCAGTTGTCATCGCCACGCTCCTCGCTGGCAGTGGCGGTGGTGCGATGGTGACGACGCTCCGGAGGTCAGGGCTGTGGAGGGAATGCCCACTCGATACCCAGTTGTCATCGCCACGCTCCTCGCTGGACGGTGGCAGTGGTGCGATGGTGGACGCCGCTACGGAGGTCAGGGCTGTGGAAGGAATGCCCACTCGATACCCAGTTGTCATCGCCACGCTCCTCGCTGGACGGTGGTGGTGGTGCGATGGTGGACGCCGCTCCGGAGGTCAGGGCTGTGGAGGGAAAGCGCACTCGATACCCAGTTGTCATCGCCACGCTCCTCGCTGGACGGTGGCCGTGGTGCGATGGTGGACGCCGCTCCGGAGGCCAGGGACGTTGCGGGAATGCGCACTTCGATACCCAGTTGTCATCGCCATGCTCCTCGCTGGACGGTGGCGGTGGTGCGGTGGTGGACGCTGCTCTGGAGGTCAGGGCCGTGGTGGGAATGCGCACTCGATACCCAGTTGTCATCGCCACGCTCCTCGCTGGACAGTGGCGGTGGTGCGATGGTGGACGACGCTCCGGAGGTCAGGGCTGTGGAGGGAATGCAAACTCGATACCCAGTTGTCATCGCCACACTCCTCGCTGGACGGTGGCAGTGGTGCGATGGTGGACGCCGCTCCGGAGGTCAGGGCTGTGGAGGGAATGCGCACTCGATACCCAGTTGTCATCGCCACGCTCCTCGCTGGACAGTGGTGGTGGTGCGATGATGAACGCAGCTACGGAGGTCAGGGCTGTGGAGGGAATGCGCACTCGATACCCAGTTGTCATCGCCACGCTCCTCGCTGGATGGTGGCGGTGGTGCGGTGATGGACGCTGCTCCGGAGGTCAGGGCTGTGGAGGGAATGCGCACTCGATACCCAGTTGTCATCGCCACGCTCCTCGCTGGATGGTGGCGGTGGTGCGGTGATGGACGCTGCTCGGAATTCAGGGCTGTGGAGGGAATGCGCACTCGATACCCAGTTGTCATCGCCACGCTCCTCGCTGGACGGTGGCGGTGATGCGATGGTTTACGCCGCTCCGGAGGTCAGGCTGTGGAGGGAATGCGCACTCGATACCCAGTTGTCATCGCCACGCTCCTCGCTGGACAGTGGTGGTGGTGCGATGATGAACGCAGCTACGGAGGTCAGGGCTGTGGAGGGAATGCGCACTCGATACCCAGTTGTCATCGCCACGCTCCTCGCTGGATGGTGGCGGTGGTGCGGTGATGGACGCTGCTCCGGAGGTCAGGGCTGTGGAGGGAATGCGCACTCGATACCCAGTTGTCATCGCCACCCTCCTCGCTGGATGGTGGCGGTGGTGCGGTGATGGACGCTGCTCCGGAATTCAGGGCTGTGGAGGGAATGCGCACTCGATACCCAGTTGTCCATCGCCACGCTCCTCGCTGGATGGTGGCGGTGGTGCGGTGATGGACGCTGCTCGGATGTCAGGGCTGTGAGAGAATGCGCACTCGATACCCAGTTGTCATCGCCACGCTCCACGATGGACGGTGGTGGTGGTGCGGTGGTGGACGCTGCTCCTGAGGTCAGGGCTGTGGAGGGAATGCGCACTCGATACCCAGTTGTCATCGCCACGCTCCTCGCTGGACGGTGGCAGTGGTGCGGTGGTGAACGCTGCTCCTGAGGTCAGGGCTGTGGAGAGAATGCCCACTCGATACCCAGTTGTCATCGCCACGCTCCTCGCTGGACGGTGGTGTGGTGCGGTGGTGGACGCTGCTCCGGAGGTCAGGGCTGTGGAGGGAATGCGCACTCGATACAAAGTTGTCATCGCCACGCTCCACGCTGGACGGTGGCGGTGATGCGGTGGTGGACGCTGCTCCGGAGGTCAGGGTTGTGGCGGGAATGCGCACTCGATACCCAGTTGTCATCGCCACGCTCCACGCTGGACGGTGGCGGTGGTGCGGTGGTGGACGCCGCTCCGGAGGTCAGGGCCGTGGAGGGAATGCGCACTCGATACCCAGTTGTCATCGCCACGCTCCTCGCTGGACGGTGGTGGTGGTGCGGTGGTGGACGCCGCTCCGGAGGTCAGGGCCGTGGCGGGAATGCGCACTCGATACCCAGTTGTCATCGCCACGCTCCACGCTGGACGGTGGCGATGGTGCGGTGGTGGACGCCGCTCCGGAGGTCAGGGCCGTGGAGGGAATGCGCACTCGATACCCAGTTGTCATCGCCACGCTCCACGCTGGACGGTGGCGGTGGTGCGATGGTGGACGCCGCTCCGGAGGTCAGGGCCGTGGCGGGAATGCCACTCGATACCCAGTTATAACTCGAACTTAATTTTTTAAGTTCATTTGTAAATATCTTTAGGAAAATTTTTTGAAATAAATTGATTTGATTTGATTTGATTTGAAATTGATTGATTTGATTCAGTTGTCATCGCCACGCTCCACGCTGGACGGAGGCGGTGGTGCGGTGGTGGACGCCGCTCCTTAGGTCAGGGGCGTGGCGGGAATGCCCACTCGATACCCAGTTGTCATCGCCACGCTCCTCGCTGGACGGTGGCAGTGGTGCGGTGGTGGACGCCACTCCGGAGGTCTGGGCCGTGGCGGGAATGCGCACTCGATTACCCAGTTGTCATCGCCACGCTCCACGCTGGACGGTGGCGGTGGTGCGGTGGTGGACGCCGCTCCGGAGGTCCGGGCTGTGGAGGGAATGCGCACTCGATACCCAGTTGTCATCGCCACGCTCCTCGCTGGACAGTGGTGGTGGTGCGGTGATGGACGCTGCTCCGGAGGTCAGGGCTGTGGCGGGAATGCGCACTCGATACCCAGTTGTCATCGCCACGCTCCTCGCTGGATGGTGGCGGTGGTGCGGTGGTGGACGCTGCTCCGGAGGTCAGGGCCGTGGAGGGAATGCGCACTCGATACCCAGTTGTCATCGCCACGCTCCTCGCTGGACGGTGGCGGTGGTGCGGTTGTGGACGCCGCTCCGGAGGTCAGGGCCGTGGAGAGAATGCCCACTCGATACCCAGTTGTCATCGCCACGCTCCTCGCTGGACGGTGGCGGTGGTGCGATGGTGGACGCCGCTCCGGAGGTCAGGGCCGTGGAGGGAATGCCCACTCGATACCCAGTTGTCATCGCCACGCTCCTCGCTGGATGGTGGCGGTGGTGCGATGGTGGACGCCGCTCCGGAGGTCAGGGCTGTGGAGGGAATGCGCACTCGATACCCAGTTGTCATCGCCACGCTCCTCGCTGGACGGTGGCGGTGGTGCGATGGTGGACGCTGCTCCTGAGGTCAGGGCTGTGGAGAGAATGCCCACTCGATACCCAGTTGTCATCGCCACGCTCCACGCTGGACGGTGGCGGTGGTGCGATGGTGGACGCTGCTCCGGAGGTCAGGGCCGTGGAGGGAATACGCACTCGATACCCAGTTGTCATCGCCACGCTCCTCGCTGGACGGTGGCGGTGGTGCGGTGGTGGACGCCGCTCCGGAGGTCAGGGCCGTGGCGGGAATGCGCACTCGATAATTGCCAACCGCTCCTCAGTATCGCAAAAAGACCAACCGGTCCAGTCGCTTCTCTGCTCCTCTCCTACTGTATTCATATATTATTGTGCCGCTATGGCTATCAACTCCTCCCCCCCTACCTCCTCCTCCTCACACTCCAGGGCTCATCCTCACTCATCCACATTCCTTGTACACTCTTCAATCCTTAATCCATATAATACATAGTCTTTATTCCAAAATGTCATTTTTCTTTGAAGAAGTTTTCACTTTTTAGTTTTTATCACTTATTTGTTGATCCTTCCTTTTCAATTATTTAGCTATTCCCTTTTAAATATCTGCTACACTTATATTCCACAATTACATCAAATCGATCCTAACTTTTCCCTTTAAATTTTATATTGTTATCCTCACATTCTTTCTTACCTTCTATTTCTCCTTTGAACAGTCTTCCTCCTCACCTTTTATATTGAAATAAATGAAGTTCACTGGCATCTTTCAATATTTATTGCTATTACTTCAACTTAAATCACTCTTTCCTAAGATGGAGTTTAACATGGGTCTCTCCCAAGCTTTAACTCTACTTTTCTATATAACTGCTGAAACCGGACTCAACGCCTTCGACAGGGCAAAGCCCTTGGAAGCGAGTCAAAGGCAGAGGCCGGCTCAAAGGAAGAGCGGAAAGGACCCAAGAAACACTCAAGAGCTGGCCAACAGAATCCATTTATTCAGCTGTAAAATTAACTCGAACATGGTTTCACAGACATCCACAATAAATACCTTAACTTGATAAATAACATCTGATATTGTTAAAAATATTTCAAATATTTTGGTTTGGAGTGTTGGCAAACATAATTAAAGATTTGGTTCAACTTAAAATTTAGTAAATGCTGTTTCTCTTTTTTTTTAAATTTAAGTTTAAGGTGGCCACCAATAACCATACTGAATAATAAATAAATAAATAACAACACACATTGACATTACATAAAAGGTACAATAAATAACAATTTAACGATTTACGGAAATGATCGCCTGATAAATAACCTTCCGCAACAGCGGTTAATGAAAAAACTTAGTTAGGCCTGCCAGCCTAGCCTACAGATAGGGCACAGCCCTCAAGAAAATCTCCTGAAAAAACTATTACTATTGAAAATTGAAAAGTTGAAGTTGAAAAGTTGAAGTTAAATTAGTGAAAAGATTTTTAAAATTGGCCAAAAAAATAAGTTAAGATGAATTTGTCTCGGCAGTGATTTAAAATGGAAGAACCAATTCCACCCGGTATCCTCCTGCTGAAAAGGGCGGGCTCCTAATTGGATAGAAACCTTACAGACTAAACAAGATCAATTTAACATAATATGAATTTGTACTATTGCAAGAATAAAGTCCTAGCCTGACATGGGCCCAAAACTTCACACCGTTGTTGGTTTGGCAAGATGGTAAGTCCAGGTGGAATCACTGCACTGAGATGGTGGATGGCACGCAGTAGTAATGGTTAACACTGACCTCAGCCGTAGAAGGAGCCCAGAGGTTAGGCCTACCGGGGTAGTCTGGGCGGTGGAGCCAGAAGGTGTAGGTGACCCCAAGGTGAAATAGGCCTACGGTGGTCATAGCCTGGGCGGCAGTGTCATCCGGCGTGGGTGATCATGGGCACCTGCAGGTGTAGGCCTAGGACAGCAGGCAGTTTGGTTCCATGCCGAGTGGCGCAGCAGTCATCGGGTCAAGTGTTCAGTGGGCAGCGTGACCGTCATCCATGGGCCCTGTCACAATTCCACTCACAATAACAAACGGTTCCTAAACCCTATGTTGTTACAATGTGTTACTTGTTTCTGTATTTTTTACATTTTTATTCCTAACTCAATTGCATTGAACTTGTTTAGCCAAAAATTGAGGAAAATTGGAAAAAAAGGCAGATCAGTTCCGTAAAGTAATAGCCTAATGAGTAGCCTAATTATTTATTTTCTCCTTGCATGAGTTTGGTTTGTTACTATTTCATGAAGCTACTTGCACATTGTTTGCTGGTTCATACATGAAAAGCCTATCTATGTCTGTGAAAGGAGTAAAGTAACTTGTATAAGCATAATACATTAAATTTTTACACTTAAAGCTCATACAAAATGTAAACTACAAAATCTAAAGGAAACTTACAGTTCAGGCTAGGCTAGGCCTAGTCCAAGCAAAATGTGACAAAGTGGCTGGATTCTGTCAACCAGCTCTGAGTAATGGGTTTTCCAAAAACACAAAATTTGACTGACAATAAACACAATTTCTTGCACTTGGTGAACAATTCTCACTTTAAATCTGAATTGAAATTGTCCTAACCTCAACTCGGATGTACAGCAGAAACTCACACTGCAATTTTGGCAGAGTGGGAAAGAAGAAATTTCTCTTCTTTTTTGAAAAATGACAACAAATAATCATTCTGTGAACAATGGATATACATCAATATGAAATAGAAAAAGATGAATCTTACTTACCCGTGAATTGTGTCTTCTTAGAAGTACGCCATCTCGTAAAGAGACGGCAATAAGAACCTTTAGTGGCACCGACCAAAGACAAAGTGGGAAGAGCAAAACTTTTTCATGAAAACTTTCAACTACGCCGGAAGCCACAGAACACGAGGAAGGTTTCGAGAACTTTCCAGAACATCTGGACCAAAAGAACTGGCACTTCCGCCAGGCTTGAAAGAAACAGAATAGGAAAGCAAACGGCCTCGGCAAGACCGACGGCCAGAGCACTGTGACGTGAGGCAAATACAGTAAGAAAATCCAATGAATTTTCGACTTCAAAATTTGCCACGGCACAACCTCCCCCACGAAAACCAAACCTCCGGGGAGAGAAAGCACAAAACGGTAAGTGAACCTCCACCTTCCAGAGGGAACACTCACCTCCGGGAATTTTGCTGGGCCCAGCACTGGTAACAAAAAAATGACAGTGGAGGACACGGTCCACGGGAAAGAGAGGGTGATCAGACCTCCCATTCCGTAGGACCTCCGAAAACAGACCCTCAATTGGAGGGTACATCCTTACCCCGGAAAGCCTTCAGTTGGGAGACATGAGCCTTCCTGAACACGGCACCCGAGTCTGGGTGACCAAGTCTCACGGTCACAGGCGATAGGAACTTCAGAATTCTGTGGGGTCCAGACCAACGGTAGCAAAGCTTAGCAGCTCTCTTGTCGGCGGCGGAACTTAACGGGTGAGTCTGACAAAACACAAGGTCTCCGACCTTGAACGGGTTGGCGAGGCGACCCTTATCGTAGCGTTTCCGGACTTTCTCCCTACTGCGCAGCAGGTTTCTTCTCGCTGCGCGCCAGGCACGGCAGACGTCCCCACTCCCCGGTGAGGGCAAAAGGTCTGAAACGCGCCACAGCGGAGACGAAGGCGGGTATCCCAAAAACAACTCGAAAGGGACGGCCTTGTGGCTCTCATGTTTCGCACTGTTGAATGCCAGTTGCAACCATTCCAGCGATTCGTCCCAAGTGGTTTGCCGTTCGGCATGGAAGGCGATCAGGGGCCGCTCTCAAATTGCGATTGAAACGCTCAGCATGTGAGGGCTGGGGATAGTACGGCGACGTAGTAATGTGCTCGATGGCGTGGCCAAAACAGAATCTATGGAACTCCCTAGATGTGAACTGGGGACCATTGTCAGTGACCATTTGCTCAGGTACACCGAAATTCTGAAACAAACGGGACCTCAAAGCCTTAATGGTGAGATCTGTCGTGGCCCTACGGAGTGGGAACAACCAACAAAATTTTGAAAAGGCGTCCACGCAAACAAGTAGGTAAGTGTTACCAGACCTGCTACGGGGAAAAGGTCCCACGTAATCAATGAACACCTTCTCAAAGGGGCGGCTGGCCACGTCCGAGGACAAAAGTCCGATTTTCGTGTTCTGAGCGGGTTTGCTCAAACAACACAATCGACAAGCTCTCACTCTTTCGGCGATGTCTTTATCCATGCCCTTCCAGATAAACTCTTTTCGGATCTTTGCGATAGTTTTGTGGATGCCCAGATGACCCCCCACTTGAGATGAATGGAAGTAGGAGAAAATCATGGGCACCAGGACACTGGGGACAACAATCCGAGTGCCACCTCCCACACGTGGGCGGCAGCAGAGGACCCCCTTGGAGAGAGAGTAAGGCGGGCGAGGCCCCACTCCCTCAATTTCTTGCATGATAGGCCCCAGCTCTGGATCTTGACGCTGGTAGGGAGCGATATCCCCGAAAGCCAAAGGAAACTCCAGGAGGACAGTCCCACACAACGGATTCTCCGCAGGAGACGGGGTGTCATGATACATGCGGAAAGGGCATCGGCAATGATGTTTTGCGTCCCTCTCACATGCTGCACCTTGAATTTGAAAGCGGCAATTTTCACCACCCACCTACCAATTTTTCCAAGCTGCCTGGGGTGAGATAGCAGCCAAGACACCGCTTGGTTGTCAGTCTCGAGCAGAAACTCGGCATGTTCAAGAAAACGGCGGAACTTGTCCATTCCGAAAACTACTGCCAGGCATTCAAGCTCGTACACAGAAGAAGCCTTTTTCTCGGCCTGGGTCAAGGTCCTGGACGCAAAAGCAATGGGCTGCCTTTCGCCATCAAAGGTCTGTGACAAAACGGCGGCGATGGCGCTGGAAGAAGCATCCGTTTGGAGAATAAACGGCCGGGAAAAATCTGGCATCCGCAACACCGGGGGTTGCATGATCGCCTCCTTGAGCCGGTCAAAGGCCAACTGCTGGTCTTCTCCCCACTCAAACTTCGCTCCTTTCTTCCGGAGGGCGTTAAGAGGGGCAGCAATCTCAGCCACCTTTGGGATGAACCTGCGGTAAAAATTGACCATCCCAATGAAACGGGCAACTCCCTTTGCATCTTTCGGTGCCGGGAAATCGCGGATCCCCTGAGTCCTGGCAGGGTCAATACGGATTCCCCGGGAAGAAACCAAATGCCCCAAAAAGGAAATTTCAGATTGGGCAAAGGATACCTTTTCGGGGTTAGCAGTGAGCCCAGCCCCACGCAGCCGCTTCAGCACTTCTTCCAAATGTTGGATGTGCTCCTCAAAGTTCTCACTGTACACCAACAAGTCGTCCAAATAATTGAACACATATTTGAATTTAATGTCATGGAAAATCGAATCCAACAAGCGTGTCAGGGTTTGAGCTCCCACGGCAATTCCCATTGGGACACGCGTGAATTGGTACAGATTCCATGGCACACAAAAGCTGGTGACATGTCGGGACTCCTTCTTCAGAGGGATCTGGTGATAGGCCTGATTCAAGTCAAACACAGTGAAAAATTTCGCCTTTCCAAACCAGTCAAAGGCCGAATGGAGGTCAGGCAGCGGCACACTGTCAATCTCGATCTTGGAGTTTAACTTACGGTAGTCGAGGACTAGCCGTGACTTCCCATTGGGCTTTGGAACCAAAAACGCAGGGCTGGAGTATTGAGACCTGGAAGGTTCAATCACTCCCTCCTTCAAAAGCTCATCAATGATTTTTCGCAAGGCCTCCATCTTAGGGGGCGCAAGCTTATACGGATGGCTGCGCACAGGTTCCTTATCAGTGAGTCGAATTTCATATTCCATCAGGCTTGTGAGACCAAGGCGGGGAGTGAGCACATCAGGAAAGCGAGAGCACAAGTCCCTCACAGCCTTCCTATGCTCCGGAGGCAAATGACCCAAACTGTCGCCCTTAGAAACGCTATCCGGTTCCTCCGGGCACTCCACCTCCCTGACAGACATTGACGGAGTAGGGGCCACCAAAGGCACCAGCACGTCACGGTTAAACTTGAAGTAGCAGCAATCTCGCTGCAAATCGACAATGAGGCCGGTCTCTCTAATGAAATTCGCACCCAAAATGCATTGGACGCCCAGATCCTTGGACACAAGAAAATCCCAGACCCATGAAAATCCTTGGATTTTTATCTTGAAAGCCACCTTGAGCCAAACGTCCATGGGGGCATTACTTGCCGTGAGACAAGTCAGGGACACATCTTCCGAGCGGAGGATCGCCCCAGATTCCACCAAAATGCGGTGAAAATCGGTGGAGATCAGGCTCACCGCAGCTCCAGAATCAACGAGGGCCGGAAAATTTGAGTCACCAATGAGAAGGTCAACGTAGGGACAAACAGGTCTTTGGGTCCTGATGCCAAGAGTCGCTACGCCCGCGACACCTTTAGACAAAGGATCGGCTGGGCTCGTCGCCTCCGGCGCTGGCTTAGGTAAGAGTCGGGGGCCTACCGGGGTAGACCCCCGCCTTCCCCGTTTTTTGGCCCGGACGAGACCTGACGACAAAAACGGCGAATATGGCCACGCTGACCACACCCATAACACGTGAGGGGCGTGCGGTGTTGAGGAGTTGCCGATGGTGAGGACACCTGTCCCACCAACGGACGGGACTGCCTGGCATTGGTGGATCTAGCACTCTCATCTCTGCGCTGGTCAATGAGTTGCACATTTCTAGCACCCACAACCAGCTTATCGAGGCCAGAAAATGAGTCAGGCTTGGTGGCAAACACCAGTCGAGAGCGCTCCTCAGGAGTGATACCATCCAGGATCACTTGGACAACTTCAGCTTCACTTAAGCCCACGCGCAACACGCGTCCGGCAGAGCTGACAGCCGTCACGTATGCCGCGAGGCCTTCCCGCAATCCTTGGCACCTATAAAACATCTGCATCTTCAAATCCTCCCGCATTCGTCCGGGGACGTACATGTCGAGTGCCTGACGATGAAACTCCTCAAAATCGCCCTTGCTGCTGAGCACAGCATTCAGCAAGTCAGATAGGGGTGAACGGCAATACGGTATCAGCAAACTCAGGAGAAGTGAGTCGCTTACGCCCGGAATCTCTCGCATTCGGAAAACGTCCGCCAGAAACTTCAGGAGCCTGTGGACGTCAAGACCATCAACACAGGGCAAGGCCTGTAGCAACGGCGTCAACGGGTTCGGCAACTTGTTGTACGCGCCGGGCGAAAATGGTGCAGTTGCTGGTATCTTAGGCTCAACCAACAGAACAGGCGCAGCCAGAGACTCGCCCGCATTCGCCAAAGGTCCAAATTCAGGCCTGTCAGTGGAACACTCTGCATTCTCCTCAGATGTGGTCAGAGGAAGAGCAGGGGGAACCGGAACGATCGGGGAATCAGCAGGAGGAGGAACCGTAGCTGCGCCAGGAGGCTTAGCGGAAAGCACCTCCAACAGCTCCTCGACGGACTTCAAACATTCCTGCAGCCAAGTCAGATCATCACCCCTGCGATTGCCACACTCCAAAAGCAATTTCACTCGCCCCTGCAAGTGGACAAGGCGAGACAGGAGTCGGAGTCTCGTTCTGGCAGGAAGCGTCTCCTCCCTGAACTCCTCCAGTCTCCCCTCCCACTCTTCCATCTTGGTCATACATGCCTTCAATTCCGACTCAGGATCCAACTTCGCCGGCCACGAACTGGGGAAACCGCTGGCCAACAAACCCCTCAGCTGGGTGCGAAGAGACCGCGCATCGCCAGCTGGATTCGCTCCTCTCGCACTGACCTCGAAAACGAGCTCATCCTTCAAAAGATGCTCCGGAGTCAAAGAGAGCGCCATGATTACAAATTACGAAACAACGTTCCACAAACAATTTACAACTTAGCTGCTGAGGCTACGGGACCAGGATGAGAAACATTCACGGGGCCCAGAACAACAGGTCCCACTACCCACTTGGATGATCAAAAAACAAACAAAATTTGACAATCAGGCGATCACTATCCACATTGATGAACAAACTTACAAACAACAAAAAACAAAAAATACCTGGGTCCTCCAACACTACCAAAAACCTAAACATGGCCTAAACAAAACTGCATTTCCAGTGGCCAACCACGCTCTGCTACCATTTTGAAACCGGACTCAACGCCTTCGACAGGGCAAAGCCCTTGGAAGCGAGTCAAAGGCAGAGGCCGGCTCAAAGGAAGAGCGGAAAGGAACCAAGAAACACTCAAGAGCTGGCCAACAGAATCCATTTATTCAGCTGTAAAATTAACTCGAACATGGTTTCACAGACATCCACAAAAAATACCTTAACTTGATAAATAACATCTGATATTGTTAAAAATATTTCAAATATTTTGGTTTGGAGTGTTGGCAAACATAATTAAAGATTTGGTTCAACTTAAAATTTAGTAAATGCTGTTTCTCTTTTTTTTTTAAATTTAAGTTTAAGGTGGCCACCAATAACCATACTGAACAATAAATAAATAAATAACAACACACATTGACATTACATAAAAGGTACAATAAATAACAATTTAACGATTTACGGAAATGATCGCCTGATAAATAACCTTCCGCAACAGCGGTTAATGAAAAAACTTAGTTAGGCCTGCCAGCCTAGCCTACAGATAGGGCACAGCCCTCAAGAAAATCTCCTGAAAAAACTATTACTATTGAAAATTGAAAAGTTGAAGTTGAAAAGTTGAAGTTAAATTAGTGAAAAGATTTTTAAAATTGGCCAAAAAAAAAAATAAGTTAAGATGAATTTGTCTCGGCAGTGATTTAAAATGGAAGAACCAATTCCACCCGGTATCCTCCTGCTGAAAAGGGCGGGCTCCTAATTGGATAGAAACCTTACAGACTAAACAAGATCAATTTAACATAATATGAATTTGTACTATTGCAAGAATAAAGTCCTAGCCTGACATGGGCCCAAAACTTCACACCGTTGTTGGTTTGGCAAGATGGTAAGTCCAGGTGGAATCACTGCACTGAGATGGTGGATGGCACGCAGTAGTAATGGTTAACACTGACCTCAGCCGTAGAAGGAGCCCAGAGGTTAGGCCTACTGGGGTAGTCTGTGGAGGCGCAGTGGAAGCGTGCTGGGCCCATAACCCAGAGGTCCGTGGATCGAAACCACGCTCTGCTACCATTTTGAAACCGGACTCAACGCCTTCGACAGGGCAAAGCCCTTGGAAGCGAGTCAAAGGCAGAGGCCGGCTCAAAGGAAGAGCGGAAAGGACCCAAGAAACACTCAAGAGCTGGCCAACAGAATCCATTTATTCAGCTGTAAAATTAACTCGAACATGGTTTCACAGACATCCACAATAAATACCTTAACTTGATAAATAACATCTGATATTGTTAAAAATATTTCAAATATTTTGGTTTGGAGTGTTGGCAAACATAATTAAAGATTTGGTTCAACTTAAAATTTAGTAAATGCTGTTTCTCTTTTTTTTTAATTTAAGTTTAAGGTGGCCACCAATAACCATACTGAACAATAAATAAATAAATAACAACACACATTGACATTACATAAAAGGTACAATAAATAACAATTTAACGATTTACGGAAATGATCGCCTGATAAATAACCTTCCGCAACAGCGGTTAATGAAAAAACTTAGTTAGGCCTGCCAGCCTAGCCTACAGATAGGGCACAGCCCTCAAGAAAATCTCCTGAAAAAACTATTACTATTGAAAATTGAAAAGTTGAAGTTGAAAAGTTGAAGTTAAATTAGTGAAAAGATTTTTAAAATTGGCCAAAAAAAAATAAGTTAAGATGAATTTGTCTCGGCAGTGATTTAAAATGGAAGAACCAATTCCACCCGGTATCCTCCTGCTGAAAAGGGCGGGCTCCTAATTGGATAGAAACCTTACAGACTAAACAAGATCAATTTAACATAATATGAATTTGTACTATTGCAAGAATAAAGTCCTAGCCTGACATGGGCCCAAAACTTCACACCGTTGTTGGTTTGGCAAGATGGTAAGTCCAGGTGGAATCACTGCACTGAGATGGTGGATGGCACGCAGTAGTAATGGTTAACACTGACCTCAGCCGTAGAAGGAGCCCAGAGGTTAGGCCTACCGGGGTAGTCTGGGCGGTGGAGCCAGAAGGTGTAGGTGACCCCAAGGTGAAATAGGCCTACGGTGGTCATAGCCTGGGCGGCAGTGTCATCCGGCGTGGGTGATCATGGGCACCTGCAGGTGTAGGCCTAGGACAGCAGGCAGTTTGGTTCCATGCCGAGTGGCGCAGCAGTCATCGGGTCAAGTGTTCAGTGGGCAGCGTGACCGTCATCCATGGGCCCTGTCACAATTCCACTCACAATAACAAACGGTTCCTAAACCCTATGTTGTTACAATGTGTTACTTGTTTCTGTATTTTTTACATTTTTATTCCTAACTCAATTGCATTGAACTTGTTTAGCCAAAAATTGAGGAAAATTGGAAAAAAAGGCAGATCAGTTCCGTAAAGTAATAGCCTAATGAGTAGCCTAATTATTTATTTTCTCCTTGCATGAGTTTGGTTTGTTACTATTTCATGAAGCTACTTGCACATTGTTTGCTGGTTCATACATGAAAAGCCTATCTATGTCTGTGAAAGGAGTAAAGTAACTTGTATAAGCATAATACATTAAATTTTTACACTTAAAGCTCATACAAAATGTAAACTACAAAATCTAAAGGAAACTTACAGTTCAGGCTAGGCTAGGCCTAGTCCAAGCAAAATGTGACAAAGTGGCTGGATTCTGTCAACCAGCTCTGAGTAATGGGTTTTCCAAAAACACAAAATTTGACTGACAATAAACACAATTTCTTGCACTTGGTGAACAATTCTCACTTTAAATCTGAATTGAAATTGTCCTAACCTCAACTCGGATGTACAGCAGAAACTCACACTGCAATTTTGGCAGAGTGGGAAAGAAGAAATTTCTCTTCTTTTTTTGAAAAATGACAACAAATAATCATTCTGTGAACAATGGATATACATCAATATGAAATAGAAAAAGATGAATCTTACTTACCCGTGAATTGTGTCTTCTTAGAAGTACGCCATCTCGTAAAGAGACGGCAATAAGAACCTTTAGTGGCACCGACCAAAGACAAAGTGGGAAGAGCAAAACTTTTTCATGAAAACTTTCAACTACGCCGGAAGCCACAGAACACGAGGAAGGTTTCGAGAACTTTCCAGAACATCTGGACCAAAAGAACTGGCACTTCCGCCAGGCTTGAAAGAAACAGAATAGGAAAGCAAACGGCCTCGGCAAGACCGACGGCCAGAGCACTGTGACGTGAGGCAAATACAGTAAGAAAATTCAATGAATTTTCGACTTCAAAATTTGCCACGGCACACTGCACCAACTAAAAAATTTCAATTTTAGTAAAAACTAGCAGTTACCCGGCGCGCGTTGCTGCGCTCAAATTAAGTTGTTTACATAAATAAAGCTATTTTAATATAACAAAAAAAAAGATAAGTTAAGTTTTAAGTATTTTAATATAGCAAAAGAAGTCAATGGCATAGAAAGTAAGTGTATTAATATTACTGTAAGTCCAAAGGATAAACAGGCATTTTGCAAATTTAAACCCAGAATAGTCAAAGTTTGCCTTGTATCTTATTGATCGTAATTGCAAATGCAAGAGCACCTATGAGCAACGAGGCACGTCCATGTCAAATTTCAACCCCGAAGGCCCTAAATTAATTCTAAAGTCCAGTGGAGCTCAGCCCTACTAAAAAATATATTTGCAAAACCATTCTTGGTGAGTACCTATGAGCAAAGAGGCATGTCCAAGTAAAATTTCAACCATGGTTGCCCTAAAGTAATTTAAAGTTCAGTGGGGCGGAACTCTAAAGAGCTTAAAACCGATATGTGCAAAACCGTTTCTTAGTGAGCACCTATGAACAAAAAGAATCATCCATATAATTTCAACCCCGGTGGCCCTAAAGTGATTTTAAAGTCCAGTGGGGCGGAGCTCTAAAGATCTTAAAAACTATTTTTGCAAAACTGTTTCCTAGTAAGCACCTAAGAGTAAAGAGAATCGTCTGTCAAATTTCAACCCCGGTGGCCATAAAGTAATTTCGAAGTCCAGTGGGGTGGAGCCCTAAAGAGCTTAAAAAACTATATTTGCAAAACCATTTCCTTGTGAGTACCTATGAGCAAAGAGAATCGTCCACGTCAAATTTCAGCTCCGGAGGTCCTAAAGTAATTTCAATGTCCAGTGAGGCGGAGCCCTAAAGTGCTTAAAAAACTATATTTGCAAACTCGTTTCTTAGTGAGTACTTATGGGTAAAGAGCATCGTCCATCAAATTTCAACCCCGGTGGCCCTAAAGTGATTTTGAAGTCCAGTGGGGTGGAGCCCTAAAGAGCTTAAAAAACTATATTCGTAAAACCGTTTCCTAGTGAGTACCTATGAGCAAAGAGAATCGTCCATGTCAAATTTCAGCTCCGGAGGTCCTAAAGTAATTTCAATGTCCAGTGAGGCGGAGCCCTAATTTGCTTAAAAAACTATATTTGCAAAATCGTTTCTTATTGAGTACCTATGGGTAAAGAGCATCGTCCATCAAATTTCAACCCCTGTGGCCCTAAAGTAATTTTGAAGTCCAGTGAGGCGGAGCCCTAAAGTGCTTAAAAAACTATATTTGCAAACTCGTTTCTTAGTGAGTACCTATGGGTAAAGAGCATCGTCCATCAAATTTCAACCCCGGTGGCCCTAAAGTGATTTTGAAGTCCAGTGGGGTGGAGCCCTAAAGAGCTTAAAAAACTATATTTGCAAAACCGTTTCCTAGTGAGTACCTATGAGCAAAGAGAATCGTCCATGTCAAATTTCAGCTCCGGAGGTCCTAAAGTAATTTCAATGTCCAGTGAGGTGGAGCCCTAAAGTGCTTAAAAACTATATTTGCAAAATCGTTTCTTATTGAGTACCTATGGGTAAAGAGCATCGTCCATCAAATTTCAACCCCTGTGGCCCTAAAGTAATTTTGAAGTCCAGTGAGGCGGAGCCCTAAAGTGCTTAAAAAACTATATTTGCAAACTCGTTTCTAAGGAGTACCTATGGGTAAAGAGCATCGTCCATCAAATTTCAACCCCTGTTTTCCTAATGTAATTTTGAAGTCCAGTGGGGCGGAGCCCTAAAGAGCTTAAAAAACTATATTTGCAAAACCTATGGACCTATGGTGCACCTATGGACAAAGAGAATCGTCCATGTTACATTTCACCACCTGTTGGCTTTCAAATTTTTTTATTAAAGCGGCTCATTTTGTAAACACTAAATTTCTAAAACCTGACACTGCACCATTGTATGCCCCCTGGTTCAGAGCCCTTTGGACAGATTTGCACCAAACTTCACTCAAACCATCCTCGAATAATGCTTGATAATGCCTGAAAGTTTTATTACAATCTGTTGAGCGGTTTCGGAGTCTATAGGCAACAAACATATATATCTATATCTATAAAAGAGGAAGTATATATACATACATACTTCCTCTTTTATAGATATAGATATAATGTTGTTAAATTGGTTTCAAAAATCTATAAAGAAATATGAAATTGTCTAACTAAATATTTTACTTTGGTATTTCGTGGATTAGGTGTAAAGAAACCCAATCTATATACATAGGTTGGAAACGCTAAGTGTGATTTTATCCTTTGTAAATTTTTTTATTGAAGTAGAAGAATTAAGTCCGTGTTATAGAGTAGAGCCATTCCACTTGAAAATAATAACAAGTTTACGGTAGAATGAAAATAATTTACCCCCCAGCAAAATTTAAGATATCAATTTTCTTCAATTTTATTGCATTACATCAATCGAGGACTTATCGAGTACACATCACAGTACTTTATTGCAATATTGTAAATTGTTTGGTTCTTTAAGACCGTTTGAAAATGATAACGACTCATTTTATTGTATTCATTTTGTTGTCAGGTTACTTTCCTACAGCAAAAATCATAAAGGAGTTAAAATATGGTATCATTAGGATTCATTATAAATTTATTTCATTATTTTAAGCTCTTAGAACAGCCTCTACTGAGAACTGAGTAACCAACTATACAATAGAGCCTCGATATCACGACCCTCAATAACACGACTACCTCGATAACAAGTAATATTTTCTTGTCCCCGAGAACTGCCCATAACATCCAATGTCAATAATATCGCTGTAAGGTGAATTCTTGTCATACACCTCGATAACATGTAATCTGCTAGTGAAAATTGCCTCAAATCAACCTCTATAACACGTATTTCAAAATTTCTGAATCTCTATAGCACGAATTCCCTCTCGGTGACACGAATCTTTCCAGTTTGAATTTGTTTGTATTAATATTAGTTTTAATTATTAAGAATATTGAATTTTAAATATCGATTCTACTTCCAAAGATAGGTCCTTGTTTTGAAGTTACGCAATTTATTTTAATATTATAATTTAATTTAATTTATTATAATTTAATTTTAATATTATTTTATAATTTAATTTATAAGTTACGCAATTTACCCGGAAAAGCGTTTGCCGGGTATCGAGTGTATTTTTTCCTGCATATCCATCGTGGAACTTCGCAGTTACACTTTTTCAATTGCACCGAACAAAAAGAAGTAAAAGCTGATGAAAAGCGGAGAGGTCCAACGATCGGTCTGCCGGTGACCGTGGGGGGTGGGGGAGGATTTTGCGCCGATATTGCGCCGATATTGCTCCGATATTGCGGCTCCAATATCCCGACCTCGTTACCGGTCCACTGTTGTTGATGCATTCGGTTTGCTTCTGTCATAAATTGAAACATTTACATAGTTGTTGTTTCGATATACAATACACCAATAGTTACATCTTAGTGCGGAGAATTTTAACTAAAGTTAATTTGTGATTTTTCACCATTACTCTCGAAGACAATAGTAGGAGATGCCAGTCATCATTATGGCTGTAGGACCACTCCCAACTGTCATCAGATAGTCACCAAACTCTCGCTCTGAGAGATAAAAAATGAATAATGGATGCAGAGGTCAGAGTGTGGCTCTATTAATGAATATACAGCGTGTTAACAATCCTCTTGGATCAAAATTGTCTTCCATTGGTTAAAAGTGTTATTTGAAAGAGGTATTTTAACACAATTGTGAGGAAATTAATGTTCCTTGTCGCATGGACTTTTGTTTCCAATGGTGCATAGCCTATTACTAATGTGATACAGCACTGTACCATGAAATTTATAATTTGTTTTATACACATTCATAAAATAATAATATATATAAAGTAGTTTGGTTTAATTGTAATTAATTTATTATCATTGTAAAACTTGTGGATACTAAACACGGAATTAGAAGTTTATGTTCCATGTCCCATTAATTGTAGTGCTGTAATAAAGCCATGACACCACTGGTATCACATTAAACATAGTGTTATAATTAAATAAAGCGATGATGTAGTTATTATTACATATTGTATTATGATTTAAATCCTTTCCATGGTAATGCAACTTGACTATAATTATTTACTGTATATTATTTATTTTTACTTATGTTTTACTGCAAAAGAAATTCCAATAAATATTGATTGTTACTGCAAATATATAAAATAGGTTGTCTTTAAAAGTGACTTTTTAATCAATTTTAATATTTACTGCTTAATTTTATTATTATTTTTTAAATTTAATGTGTTGGTGGCCTTATAAACACAAATTCAATTAGAAAACCAGTTTTTAAATTTTGCTTTATTTGCCAGTTTTTAATTGACATTTCTAGGACAGGACTGAAACAGCGAAAGAACAGAAATAAAGGACCAAAAGACAACGCCGGACTGAACAGAGTATAGCAAAATAAAAAACTTTATTTGTTTGCGTTGCCGGAAATTCGCTAGTGAGAGCATCAAGAGCTACTAAAACGAGAACAGCGGAGGATACTTCCCACCTTTACTGCTTAAAAAACGTTTTGTACCGATTGATTTGCTAGTAAGGTATGACTTCATATAATTTTATAAGTTAGTGAGAATTCAAACACAAATAAGTTCCAAATCATAAGATTGTATTTAAAACAACACAATTCATCATTTGCGATTATTATCACCCACAGCATATAATATGTAGTACATGCATGACACACGAGCAAACGAATAAGATAAAAGGTCACCCCGATGAAGTATTTTGGTTATGTAAGTTAGCTTGAGGAGCACATACTTGTAAGTAATAGGAACCTGCACTTCATTAAATTTTACGTGAAAACAACATTACAGCCAGGAGTATGTTCTAAAATCAGTCGGCATAGCAGAATATAGAATTGCATTATTGAAAATATATTACACTTAAATTTTTGTATGTGTCTGTAGCGTTTAAAGCAGATGCGAAATTCTTAGGCTTTGGAACAGACGAGTTGAATGTTTTGCAGATCAATCCCCAACCACAAACCCCAGGTATAGCCTACCTCTCCTGTACTATGTAGAGGTAGGCTATAGCTGGTAATTGAAGATTACAGGGCACTTTTCCAGAACAAGACACTTCAATACGTCACTCGCAGTTTGTCTCTAGCCTTCAATTAGTCAAGAGGCTAGGGAACCCTATACAATCATCAGTTGGCCAATCTTTTTGTGCTTTAAAACCCGGTCATGCACAGGGCAGTTCTTTCTGATTCCGTTGTCAAAAAATTCACCCCTAAGAGTTTTCGTAGTGGTTACTATTCTACGCATTTGTTATTGTAAAGGATTTGTACATAAGTTTGTATTTGGTGGATTTGCTGAGGTTAAATGTATCTCATGGACGTCAGAAAGTTCATGCATGTAATACTATCTAACTAACTTTGAGGATAGCCATAGGTGAGCCATGTCTGAATGATGACTTTACCTTTTTATAGCTAGGCTATATAATTCATTTTTTCTTTTTTTTAAGGAATAATGTGACCATCTATGTTTGTTTTTTTGGGAGGGGGGGGGGGTTTCTACAGCGGGCCATATATCGTTGATCGTAAGGAAAGTGTATGACAAGGTCTACCAAGGACTGAGTTAGAGGTAGTTTTCATAAGTATACCCGGTAAGCAGGTTTGTATATGTCTGAATCTACTTCGTGCTGGGACAGTTCCACCGGAGACCGTTGTCCGGACGGTAGTGTGTGACAGTGTCTTCCTAGGGATGAGTTAGAGGCAGTTTCACGAAAGGACAATGTGGGCAAGTTTGTGTATGACTGAATCTACTTCGTGCTGGGACAGTTCCACCGGAGACCGTTGTCCGGACGGTAGTGTGTGACAGTGTCTTCCTAGGGATGAGTTAGAGGCAGTTTCACGAAAGGACAATGTGGGCATGTTTGTGTATGACTGAATATACTTCGTGCTGGGACATTTCCACCGGAGGCCGTTGTCCGGACGGAAGTGTGTGACAATGTCTTCCTAAGGCTGAGTTAGAGGCAGTTTCACGAAAGGACAATGTGGGCAAGTTTGTGTATGACTGAATCTACTTCGTGCTGGGACAGTTCCACCGGAGGCCATTGTCCGGACGGTAGTGTATGACAGTGTCTTCCTAAGGCTGGGTTAGAGGCAGTTTCACGAAAGGACAATGTGGGCAAGTTTGTGTATGACTGAATCTACTTCGTGCTGGGACAGTTCCACCGGAGACCGTTGTCCGGACGGTAGTGTGTGACAGTGTCTTCCTAAGGCTGAGTTAGAGGCAGTTTCACGAAAGGACAATGTGGGCAAGTTTGTGTATGACTGAATCTACTTCGTGCTGGGACAGTTCCACCGGAGGCCGTTGTCCGGTCGGTAGTGTATGGCAGTGTCTTCCTAGGGCTGAGTTAGAGGCAGTTTCACGAAAGGACAATGTGGGCATGTTTGTGTATGACTGAATCTACTTCGTGCTGGGACAATTCCACCGGAGGCCGTTGTCTGGACGGTAGTGTATGACAGTGTCTTCCTAGGGCTGAGTTAGAGGCAGTTTCACGAAAGGACAATGTGGGCAAGTTTGTGTATGACTGAATCTACTTCGTGCTGGGACAGTTCCACCGGAGGCCGTTGTCCGGACGGTAGTGTGTAACAGTGTCTTCCTAGGGCTGAGTTAGAGGCAGTTTCACGAAAGGACAATGTGGGCAAGTTTGTGTATGACTGAATCTACTTCGTGCTGGAACAGTTCCACCGGAGACCGTTGTCCGGACGGTAGTGTGTGACAGTGTCTTCCTAGGGCTGAGTTAGTGGCAGTTTCACGAAAGGACAATGTGGGCAAGTTTGTGTATGACTGAATCTACTTCGTGCTGGGACAGTTCCACCGGAGGCCGTTGTCCAGACGGTAGTGTATGACCGTGCCTAGCGTAATTATGTGGCGTGTCGCGTCCAAGATGGTGGCGCACGTGTGGCATTGTATGCAGATCTTCCAATTAAACCGATCTGTCAATAACCACAGTAACCATGTCCTCGACCACCCGCTCCTCCTAGGAAGACTCTCCAGCCGGTTCCCGGAATCATCGACCACCAAGGGAATCTCATCACAATAGGCCTACTTGAATTTGGGTTTAGAATATCCCCTAAGTTTAATTCCCAATTGTTCATAAAGATGGTTATATACCTAGGACGACCCCTATTTCATGTTCAACGCGTTTATCCATTCAAAAATACCAATGCATCATGCAGTTTTGCCACCCTTACCACGTAACTGAGCCTTCTTAACCTCCCCGACTTAACTATTCTAACAATATCCTCTTCCTTCATTTGCTCCTCCAACTCGCTATTTTTTCTCATCCGGTACTGATCACCTTCTCTTATAGGATCGAATACAGTTCATATAATTCTTACGAAATTTGTCAGGGTGTTGGCATTAGAGTTTAGGAGAGTCACGTTTTGGCAGCAAAGATTACAAATTTTCTTAATAACCTAGATTTAAACAACTTTTTATGTGCAAAGTAGACAATATTTCCAATCATTATATGGTCTTGTATCTCAATGCCTATTTATTTTTCATTGCTTAACGACAGCCTAAACATGTGAATTCACCCACATTTTCAAATTTGAAATTTCCAACTCCCAAAATATTTGTTCTTCGCCTAGCTTCTGAAGGCGATTACCTTTAAATATTTTGTTTTGCCTTAATTTATTCAGAGTCCCATCTTTGACGTCTCTTTGTTTATTCTTAAGAATGTCTCTTTTTAAACATTAACATTCCTGGCAGCAATGACAATATCGCTCACGTTATACCCGTTTATTGTCTCATCCTATGAATAATTTTGCCTTTATTCCCACTTATTATCACTGTGTGCAGGGCCAGGTTGAACAGGACGGCTGAAAAAGCATTTCCTTGTCTAACTCCTGACATTATTTGAAACTCTATGCTTTAAGAGATCCAACGGACACTTTCACTTATGAGTTTTAGATGCTGATTCTTGTAAGTTCACAATTTTTCTTGCCACTCCAATCTTTATGAGTTCTAACTCATGTCTTTGTATGTTTATGCTGTGTAACGCCTTATTTTAATCAATAAATAGTATGTGCGTGTCTGTGTCAAATTCAATGCACTTGTCCAAGGTTTGCGTCTCACTATGAACATTTCATCAATTTGTGCTCCTCCCAACTCTAAAGCTACATTGATACTCCCCAATGAATTCCTCTGCATGTATTTTTAGTCTTTCAGTACAATTAAAGGGAGTATTTTGTAACCATAACTCAGCAACTTCATTCCCCCGTAATTATTACATACTGTCATACCATCTTTTTTAGATATAAGGTATATAATACCAACATTCCAATCCTCAGGCAGTTGTTTCTCATCCCAGAGGACCCCTATTAGACTCTTATACGTAGTTAAAAGGGGTATTCTCTCTTTTTTCATCATATTAGAAATTACCATTTCAGTAGCTTTGTATTTATTTATGAAAATGGAATTTTTATTCTATTGTAAAGACTTTTTAGCTCTTCTTAAATAAAAATTCTGACAAAAAATAAGTAGCTGTGAGCTTATTTTTCTTTAGAAGAGAATCAAGGGAGTCAAGATTCGTCGATAGTGGAGTGACGTCAGACCGAGGTGACCCGTCTTTGACATGGAAATGGTAGCAACTCCCACTTTAATTGCTTCCTTGGTACAACAAAACAAGTGAAACTCGGGGCTTCCCGTGTCCGTGTCGCAGCAGATGGCTCATTGGCATACAAAGATTGTACTTCGGGTGAACGGCATAGCGTAACCAGGGGAAATGATGATGGGATGCACATTACATGCATAGTGCGGTTGAATTTCAGGTCTATTTTAGCTTTGTGCAAAACATTCTTAAAGGAAAGTAAACAGAATGTATGCTTGCAAACAATAAAATAATAAAAAAAACTGTAAAAATAATTTTGAGGTCCTATGAGAGTAAAATTATAATTATTTACAGCTCACGAATGACATTCTATGACATTCTCAAGAACTAAGATATTTGTAATTAGGCCTAACTCGATTTATTGGCTTTTTAAAATCCAAGACAGTCATAATAAATTTATTTAATCGATGTTTTGTAAAAGGAGAATTACCTTATATAGATTTTAGCAAAATGTTATTTGAATGTTACATTAGTAGAATTTATCAACATTTATTTGATATAAACCAAAAATAAATTATACTAAAAAAACGTTTTAGTTCTTGCTAACTACGAGTAAAAGGACTCAGTTTTTCAGATTAATAAACATAAATTTAAAATATCTATATACAAGGTGAATCTCATAAGGTGTCCTAAATGGATTACAGACAAACGCTTTGCCCTACATCCTTAAAAAAAAACCATTTCCCACTAAATTGACCCCAAGGAATAATTTTAAAATATTTTTAACGTCGTATAAATACAGGGTGTACCCAAAACTGGGGGTCACAGGTTCGAATCTTGGAAATTTCAAATACAAACATATGTCATATTATACATCATTAGAAAGGTCTATTTAATAGAAACATTTTGGTGAAAACAGAATTTAGTTATCTTTATTCGTTTCAAAATGGCGTCCATTTTTGTAGCCAAAATCAAAATTTACGGAATACCCTGTAATTCTTTTATTTTTAGTCATAAATGACTTCTGATTCAAAATACTTATTTGAAATAAGCTAAGCTTTACAATGATATGCCACAAGATCACATTTATTTAAAAACTAAAATTTCCAAAATTTAATATTTTTGAAAATGTTTACATAAACAAAACTCAAAAATTTCAAATGCTAACCCATGCCATTTTGTATATCATCTTAAAGCTCTCGTTGAACTGAGCATATTTGTAATTTACACTAATGCCGTATCTCTTTTGGTTTTGTAGTAATAACGGAAAAACGTTATTTCCCCATATAACTTGCATGTTAATTTAATGGTATGGCAACAATGGAAGAAGGACTGCCATACTATCATGTCCTGATTAATTAACATGCAAATCATATGGGAAAATTACATTTTTATGCTATTACTACAAAACCAAAAGAGATACGGCATTAGTGTGAATTACAAAGTTGCTCAGTTAAACGAGATCTTCAAGATTATATACAAAATGACATGGGTTAGCATTTGAAATTTTTGAGTTTTGTTTATGTAAACATTTTCAAAAATATAAAATTTTGGAAATTTTAATTTTTAAATAAATGTGATCTTGTGGCATATCATTGTAAAGCTTAGCTTATTTCAAATAAGTATTTTGAATCAGGAGTCATTTATGACTAATAATAAAAGAATTACAGGGTATTCCGTAAATTTTGATTTTGGCTACGAAAATGGAAGCCATTTTGAAACGAATAAAGATAACTAAATTCTGTTTTCACCAAAATGTTTCTATTAAATAGACCTTTCTAATGATGTATAATATGACATATGTTTGTATTTGAAATTTCCAAGATTCGAACCTTTGACCCTCAGTTTTTGGTACACCCTGTATTTATACGACGTTAAAAATATTTTAAAATTATTCCTTGGGGTCAATTTAGTGGGAAATGGTTTTGTTTGAAGGATGTAGGGCAAAGCGTTTGTCTGTAATCCATTTAGGACACCTTACGAGATTCACCCTGTATATAATACGTGATGCCCTTTTTTTGTTAACACTACTCCTCCCTTATTTCTGGACCAATTTTAAAGTTTGAGGTGTCAAAAGAATGGTCTCAGTTCGTAGTTTTGCAATAAGGTTTTAGATTTATGATATTTTAATTCTGAAGCTCACGGGAACCCCTCAAAGTTCTTTTTTTGTCCATAAGATTAACATGGGGAACAATCTATATATTAATAGGCAAGCATGTTTCATTTCCTCCTTTTTTCTCAGCTTGTGTGCATCGTAGAAGAAATCCGAGCATACCGTTAGAAAGGTATTGTGCTGTAGATGAGCAGAATCACGTTTTAATTCACATCGGCCAATGGGGCTACGCCCTACGGGCTTTCAAAGTTTCTATGTTAATCTTATGGAGAAAGGAGAATTGAATGAACCATTAGACAGCTGTTGTAAAAACAACTGCTAGAAAATGAGGAAGAACAGATGCTTCAGTTATAACGTATTGTTTTAACTAAATGGATCTAGACGGTTCAGATCAACTGAAAAACGTTTGGTTGAATTTCAACCAGGAGGCGATCTCTAGTTTATATTGAATTGCTAAATAAAACAGCTGTTGATAGTTAAACAAACAAACACATATGTTAAAAGCTGAATAGAAGCAAATTGAACTGGTACTGAAATATCAACTTAATTTCATACTTTAATATGAAGAGTGTCTAATCTGAGCTTTTAACCTTTTCTCAAAATGTAGCTGGTAGATTTTGCTTGAAAGTTTTATTAACGCGTATTTGGGCACAAAAATAAATTTTGTAACTTAACCCTAAAAAACTTTATTTTTGCTAACGAAAACAATTTTGGAAATTGAAATTTTTGACATGGGTCTTATTATTTGTCCGACTGGTATTGAAACAATAATGAAAGGTAACAAATATTAAAGTAGATCACTAAATTTGTGTTCATGGGTTTTCAAACTGCTATAAACTATAAGGAAAAGGGATAGTTGGTTGTAAGTGTAATAACCTTTTTATTTACTATTATAGTATAAACATGTTTTAAGCAGAACGCTACACATATTATTCATTACACATAAAATTCATACTATATAGACACCAATAACACAAACATGAATCTCAGAAAATCTAATAAAATTTCAGCCATTTATCATAGAACATTATTTTATGAAAATCATATTAAATATAACTATACCAAAATTTACAATAACCTTCCTACTGAAATTAAGAATATGTATTTAGACACAAACACATTTAAGAAGAAATTAAGAAGATATATTATTGACAAGAGCATTTATACAATGGAAGACTTTTACAATATAAAAAAAAAGAAATTATGAATTTTAAATTAATTTTAGGTATTATAGATAAGTTTATGATGTATAGGCTAATGCAATTTCTTAATTGTCAGCCGAATAAATGTTGATTGATTGATTGATTTAAAAAAAAAATGTGTAAAAGACAAAATTTAAAAGTTTTTTACCTCCAGTATAGAAAACAAGCTTAGTACAAAAATGGTTTTTATAAAGAGAAATTTTAACCAAAATAAAAATGTCACTAAAAACAAAATGGACCGCAACGACAAAGATGTAGATTCTCTTAACGTTTGTGATTTCTTTATTTAAATATTGTAATGTCATGGAAAGTTAAGTTAAAGAAGATTTAGACATAAATAGTAATGTGGACTCATTCCCTATGTCATTGACTACCTCATACAGTAGTACTACAAAAACAGCCGCAGTGAGTGCTGCATAACTCATACTGGACCGGGGAGTAATGGAATGTTGATTTTTATTCTGTTGTCATTTACGTTTTATGTTTGATGAACTATGTGGATCCAACATCTGTGAATTTATTCTAAATTTTATAGGAGAGTTTAGAAAAAAAACCCTAAGACATATCGGCAAAAGAACTACTACGTAATCTTAGCTGCTAATTCAGACCTAAAAGAACGAGCATCGCATCTCAACGCCATCACTTTGGGAAGTTGGAAAATTGGTAATGAAGATCGATCGATGAAACACCAATAATATTCTTTTTTTTTTTTTCAAAGTATTACCATGGAGCAAAGTTTGATCACCAGGTACCCTAATAAATGCAGCGCATTGCGCTGCACAGGCCCCCTAGTTAATAAATATTAATTGAAACGAGTACGAAGCAACTAACGAAGGACCAAAAAATCATTAGAAGTGAAACATGTAATTCAAAATAAGTGTGATTTTGTCACTAGGCATTTAGATTAATAGTAATTTTGTCCGCGTTTAATGAACATTTATGGCAATCGAGTGAATCCATCTCTTCTCAGCGGCTGAGGCAATCTGTAATAAATAGGATCTTCTCCGGTCGGCTCAACCTCACCGGGCATCGAACCTTCCTCCCCCCACCTCACCAATACCCATGACCTGGGACAACGCTGGGCCATCGCCTCGGGTCGCGACACCCACACGTACTGTGCAGAAGTACACCGGAGCACCGCAACGTCAGTACACATTCCTGGACTAGCACCGGGGGGAGGAGACACCCTCACGTACTGTGCAGAAGTACACCGGAGCACCGCAACGTCAGTACACATTCCTGGACTAGCACCGGGGGGAGGAGACACCCTCACGTACTGTGCAGAAGTACACCGGAGCACCGCAATGTCAGTACACATTCCTGGACTAGCACCGGGGGGAGGAGACACCCTCACGTACTGTGCAGAAGTACACCGGAGCACCGCAACGTCAGTACACATTCCTGGACTAGCACCGGGGGGAGGAGACACCCTCACGTACTGTGCAGAAGTACATCGGTGCACCACAAAATCAGCAAACATTCCTGGGCGGACTAGCACCGGGGTCAGAAGACATCCTCACGTACTGTGCAGCAATATATAGTGTATCACATCATCAATACAAATTCCTGGACTAGCACCGGGGGCAGAAGACACCCTCACGTACTGTGCACAATAACATCGGTGCACCACAACGTCAGTACACATTACTGGACTAGAACCGGGGGCAGAAGACACCCTCACGTACTGTGCACAATAACATCGGTGCACCACAACGTCAGTACACATTCCTGGACTACCACTGGGGGCAGAAGACACCCTCACGTACTGTGCACAATAACATCGGTGCACCACAACGTCAGTACACATTTCTGGACTAGCACCAGGGGGAGAAGATATCCTCACTTACTGTGTACCAGTACATCTGTGCACCACAACGTCAGTACACATTCCTGGACTAGAACCGGGGGCAGAAGACACCCTCACGTACTGTGCACAATAACATAGGTGCACCACAACGTCAGTACACATTCCTGGACTAGAACCGATGGCAGAAGACACCCTCACGTACTGTGCACAATATAACATCGGTGCACCACAACGTCAGTACACATTCCTGGACTACCACTGGGGTCAGAAGACACCCTCACGTACTGTGCACAAGTACATCAGGAAACCACAAAGTCAGCAGACATTCCTGGGCGGACTAGCACCGGTTGCAGAAGACACCCTCAAGTAATGTGCACAATCACATCGGTGCACCACAATGTCAGTACACATTCCTGGACTAGCACCAGGGGGAGAAGACACCCTCACGTACTGTATACCAGTACATCGGTGCACCACAACGTCAGTACACATTCCTGGTCTAGCCCCCGGGGGAGAAACCATCCTCACTTACTGTGCACCAATACATCGGTCCACCACAACTTCAGTACACATTCCTGGACTAGCACCTGGGGAAGAAGACAAACTCACGAACTGTGCAGCAATACATAGTTTACCACATCATCTATGATCCCTCTTGGTCTAGCACCGGTTATATACAACCTCACTTACGGTGCAGCAGTATACATCGGTGCTTCACAACATCAGTAGGCCCTACACAATCCTCGACTAGCACAACAGTGAAGGTTGGTGAGGCCGCAGGAGCACACCCCTGATGAGTTTACTGAGACATGAGGGTAATTTCGGAGAAAATAGGTCAGAGTAAGAAGGTATACCGGGGCTTTTTGATGCAAAGACAGTACCGCGTTTAATTCAACGGTGATACTCATTAGATTAATATCGCCTAACTTACAAACTAGAAACAATATCAAGATTTTATGACGTTATAGGCACTATTTTTTCAGAACATGTCGGATTTTATTGATATATTTTTGAATTGTTAAAACAAAAACTGTTTTTCTTCAATTTTGTGTTTAAGTTTGGTGGTTGACGGGGAACCTTTTTACGCAACAAATGAATATAAAATATATGGAACAGAGTTTAAATATAGGCCTATCTTTTGAAATGCTTTAGTAAAACATCCTTGTAAAAAATTTTTATTTATTTTATTTTACTGCATTTGACAAATGATATCAAATTAACTTAAACATGCTGATTACTAAGTCCCCATAGTGTCATCTTTGAAATTTACTTAGTCAGGTAGAATACTGTTTAGCTACATCTGTACAGCTCTGTGTCTGTAGATAGCTTTGTTTTCTTAAAGCTAATTTTATATACTTTACAGCCACGACACCATAATTACCATAATTGCAAAACTTTTAAAGCTCGCATTGTGTTGGTAAATATTGCCGAAATGAGAACGAATTGGCCATAAGTTTGATTGGTTTAATGCTAATGCCCTTGCATACGCAAACAGTCGGAATGTGTCAAACATACACAGCAAGAAACTAGGGCAATACCGAGAGGCAGCATAGGTGGCGTGGAGGGTTAGCGTTATACTGCTATACAGCATACTGTGCGATTGGGTGGGGGCGGGAGAGTAGACCAATATCACACAATATCCAGCTCCCTCTCCCACCCCCACCCACTCAACAGCTCTTCATTTAGCTTATTCCCCGCCATCTTAGGACTGTTCATTGTCCAACTAGCATTCAGTAGCTCTTTTGGAAACCACACAATTTAAATACAGCTTCCTATAATTTCGCCCGTTAGAAAAATAACTTTTTTATTTTAAATCCTCTTTTAATTAGAATCTTAAATTGGCGAATATTAAAGCGGTTTTTAAGCGAAGATTGTAAGCTAATACTTCAATTTTTGCCTTCATTACTTTACTTCACATTTTTAAATGCTTTTTAATTTTTTTTTTTTTTTAATTTTTACATTATGTTTACACATTTTACATATACCCATTACTATACATTTCTTTTTAAAATTTTACCTGCTAAATTTTTTTATACGGTTTCGGTAAGTTTTTAATATTAAGGTGTCATTGTACTCCAATAAAAATGTAAAAAAATAATGATAAAAGATTTTGTAGACGTGGGAAACAGAAATACATGTTATTCTGGACAAAAAGGTAGTTCGGCCTTTCCTGTGGTTCGGAAGTCACGTTAAGCCGGTGGTAGACCTGCATAGAAAACAAAAAGGGGCAGGCCTTTCAGACGAGAAGATCTGTCAGCTAATTGCTGATCTAACTCCACTAAAAAGCAATACACCATTAATTTTGTTTTTAGCTCCTAATGTAAATTTATTGAAACGAGAGGTGCCAAAGGGTTCTATTTATTGATTTATTCATTTATTGTGATTATATTGCTGTAATAGTTCGAAATGTTTATGAAAATGTCCTTATTTACAATTTCTACACGTTTCTTAACTGTTAAGTTTATTGGTAAAACTTTAACTTTACTTTGGTAAATATTTTAAATACAAAATTTGCTCTTTAGTTATAACTGTATAATACAAATAATTTTTCTATTAAAATAGACCTTAATGTCAAAATAGAGATCTGTCGAAGATGGGTAAAATGTTGTTGAAGTCCAAAAGACAATAAAATGACACATTTAACATTGCTTACCATTACAATAAACCATGATATACAACTGAAACGTTTAAGGTAACTTAAACGGATTATCCTGATACTGTAACAACTAATTCATTGCGCCTTTTCAACTATAATTGTCCTAAAGGTGTTTTTGGCTGCCGGCTGCCGAGGACTTCAAAACGAAAAACTAACATGGTCCCAGGTTATATAGTCTTACCGTGACTATAGTATGGTAGTGTAAAAGCGTCATTACTAGGGGTTAAATTTGGATAAAAGAGTTAGTTCCAAATGAAACCCCTTAAATGTTTTAAGCCAACAATTTCAGCTTAAGAAATGCACTGAAGAAAATAATAAAAATAATTGATGACATTATGTATTGTTAAATTTCGCCTAAATTTTTGTCCTCTTTTCCTGTGTGTGTGAATGACCTAGACTACGTTAATGGCAACTCCATAATTAATAAACTTGTTTAATCGATAAAAACTTTACCTGACGTTCAGATTGGGTATTGTGTTAACGATCACTTGTATTGAAGTTTATAGTAAGATGAGTAAGCAGTGTTGCCAACAAACATGATGGGAAGCAGTGTTACCAACAAAGCCTCCTGTAATGTCGACACTTGGTTCGCATCGACACATCGTCGTTAACGAATGAATCCATATAACCTGATCTCATTAGCAAACCAAATGTTGAACATAATTGTAAAATTGCCATCCGCCGCAACTGTCTAGTCACTGTTTTGGAAGTCGGAGTCCGTTCATGCGTGTGCTTCGCACATGCCTCGTCGGTCTTCAGTATCAAATTGGGATACTTAATAATACTTATTCATGTTGTTAAGCCTCCGAAGCTGATTAAGACAATTATAAATAGGTTACGTACCTCCGTCTTCAGCTACAATAAATCCAAACTAATCCTGGACTACCATGGTTTCGACAAATAAATTGTCATCATCGGGTCCGATTTCATGAGACCAAACGTCATTTGGTTGTCAAAAAGTTAAAATTCACACACACATAACAAGAATAAATTAACATTTAAAAAACTATTAGTGCACTACTATACAACGCGTACCGGCCGGTAGGTGAATGCCGACTGCAGTCGGCGGGGCAGAGTAGGGGATGGATTTCTTTGATGTCTTATTTTTTAATGTTAGTACAGAGTTAACCGAGCCTTGCTCGTTGGCTTTTAATTCATTTTAAGTTTTGTTATTATTTCGTTACAAAAAAAAAAAAAAATGGCAACCCATAAGACCAATTAAAAAAATTTCTTAACTTTTTATGTGAAGTTGTGAGGCTGTTTCTAAAGTTATTTTTGAGCTAAATCTCCCCACGACATTTCTCGTCTTGCAAAGAAGTCAGACAGAGCAAAGTGTTAAAAAAAAGTACTAACGGTTTGGCTGAAATACCTTTCGTTCGATTGGATGATCGAGAAGAGTTTTGATGTCTGAATTGATGTCTGAAATTAACCAAAGTGCTTCAATAATGAACGATAATCAAGTATACAGTACTGTTCTGAGGAAAACTCATATAGTTTAAAATCCAAACTAAAAGACACTCATCTTTACATGTTTAAAATATCGTTTAGAGATGAGATTGTAGAAGAGTAAATTAATGCATCTATCTATTGTTTTTAAGACTCGTGATTTGTTCTGAGAAAAATGCAATTTGTTGTATTGAGTACGACCTGCCGGAGATCGTATATACGTAAAGACCGAGGCCCTTTACCCTTCTAAGAGCAAGCGCAAGAAGGTTTATAGGGTTCTGTTGTGACGAGTGCTTCTTTACGAGTGTTACTGCCGATCAACAAGCTAATCATAAAGGCTCTCGGGTTCTCATAGTCCCAGTGTCTTAGACATCTTGCAGCCACTAAGCATTGCACACGGCATTCATGTAGAGTACATTAGATTGTAGCAACCGAAGGGAAACAACAGTGTTACACGATTACGTCCCTCTCCGTATATTTTTGTAGATGACTATTAAGTTTCCGGATTTGAATTAGAGAGCTTATGGATGTATTCGCTCTCCTTCTTTTGGACTTTAGATAACTAACTGTTGGGATTTTTCTAAATAGGCCTAATATTACTGATGGCGAGAGGAAATAAAGTATATAATAAGTGTAACTTATCCCTTGAGTAAAAAAGTTTAACAGCGCTGTTGCAGTTGATTTCAAAACCTCTGAGAAATTGTGTTGTCGAACGCTAGACAAACATTGAAAATAAAACCGAGCGGATCAGATGAGATCAGAGCCGGGGCCGCGGCGGTGACGCCTTGTATTTCACAAGCTTAGCATCTCAGCATCTGGTCGGCAAACATTCGGATCCATCGGGTTTCGTAATGCGCACTGTCCCGAGCCGCCGGTCACCATCCCGGGGCTCCGCCACCCCCGCCGCTGGAGGCGCCGCACGACGCGGACGTCGCAAGAAAGTTGGAGAAAGTGGTTGAGGAGTTGCGTCATGTGTTTTGGAACTAGTCGATGCTCATTGTTATGGTTATTGTTGTCGTACAGGAAACTCCGGCACTGTCACTACACACGGTATAGGCCTAGGCTATACTATATCACGATCCGAACGAAAACTATGATCGATTATTTGTAGCTTGCAACCACAAGCATTCATAACATTTTGTATGTTCCTTCACTATAGCAAGGTTCACGAAAATATTACGATGGAAATTTTAACAGCTGTGTCCTCTCTCTACCTGAAATGTTGTCTTTTTTTGTTATTTTTACTGTGTGTAATATCGATTATATACAGTAAAACATGTTTCTGGCTGATTTTAAAAACAATGCAACAACTCTCATCGGACTATTTTCATAAACCCTCATTAGATGAATAGTAACTAATATTTGATTTTTAACATAAATAGAAACAAACCTACACTCCAAATACTATCATATTCTAATGTAAAATAAGTGTATACAGTAATGGGAGAGGGGTAGAGATGCTGTACCCCTGCAATGTATAGAGAACCAAATAAGTAAGGACATCTGACGTTAAAAATTTTAGATTTGCCCTCGAAAACCAGAGGAAAATGAAGCCCTGATGCCAGGATTACCAGGATTTTCTCCTTTCTGTCACGGGAAGGGCTCTTACTATGTCTTAGATATCAAAATGAGGATATTTGTTTACAACAATAACAAACTTTTCATCACTCCGAATACGAAAGTGACAACTTGCCGTACAGCTGAGACCTTGGAAAGTAGTCATTTCCCAAACTGTCACCGTCAGCTGATTTTACTGACCTGTACGGAAAGTAATGTTTGTAAATATTACTTTCCGTCCAAGGTAAACAAACTTTTCCGTACAGCAACAATCAGCTGGGTTTAAAACAAATTAAATTTTGAATTCCAGCTTCGTTTACTTTGTCCAATGGCGAAGAATTTACAAAAATAATCCTCCTTTAAAACTTCCACATTTATTAATAATTGCGTCGTGATGAAAAGTATCGTTCACAACTCGTCCGGAAAGCCCATTTCCAGGCTCGATAGTGTTAACCACGCTCGGCTTCGCCTCGCGCGTAAAACACTATCTCGCCCAGAAATGGGTCACTTTCCGGACTAGTGGTGAAATATACTATTTTTTAAATTATTCTAGTCATCTGTTTCTATTCAACTAATCAGCATAATCAGTGGCATCTTGGTGGTGTTGGTGCTATCTGTGTTTCGGGGGCGGCGTCCTCATACTATCCCATAAGGATGTCCCTACTTAATCGGTTCTATATACAGTACCAGGGGGACTGAGCTTAAGCTCGGTAAAAATATTACTTTCGTTTCTCACACAAAGCTCGCTCGCTCCGCTCACTCGCCAGGCGGAAGGTTTGCTGCACATTGGTATGATTTTCCTAAAACCACAGGGTAAAGGTGTAACACATTGGTTTATTTTATCTACAGTTATCAGCTGATTTTTGTTCAATTTAAAAATCTCCATAAGGATAACATGGGATCTTTGAAGGGCTCTAGCGCGAAAACCGGATTTTTCCCAGCTATGGGACCAGCTCCAATCGATTTCTGGTGGCCAAAACCCCCATATTCAATCAAAAAATAAAAAATCCTTGGAGCGGAAAAAACTTTGCCCGTACAAACGGAGTTTGTTTTAGAGTACTAGTGCACGTGTTGCTCGACATCGAGCAATTTATTTTGATATAATACAAAAGTAACATTTAGTACTAAATCAATGACATTCGACTAATCCAATATTGTGAATATCAATGATCACCAAAAACTACAGCTGTAGCCTACGTTAACAGATGTTGAAAATGCTCAAACCAATCTCAATGTTATTCTAATGGGAAAATTTCAAATTTAATTTGTGGATAGCGCCTTTATTTTTAGTCCGATTCTCATCAATTTTTGGTGGAAACAACTTCATACCAAGCCCTATCCAACGACACCAAAAACTTGAAAATCGGTTGAGAATTGTAGGAGGATTTGTAAAGACAAAAAAAACCCTTAGCGTATTAAATAAGTAAAGATAATAAATTAGCCCCTGTGCCTATACATAAACAGCTGACCAGCTGGTTTCGTTCAGTCAAATGCTCATTTTGGGGTTTGTAAAAGGATTGTAGGCTGCCGCGTTTACTCTAGCTTTCGCTATGCAATTTTTTTAGTACCGTTATATTACTGTTAAAAAATAATTCAATAATTCAATCTTACATAATAAAAGAGTGCATTTAAGGGTCTAGAGAGAAAACTACTGAACGGATTGTGGTCTTTTTGATGTCTATGGATTTCTTATCGTCCCTATATGATAGGAAAAATATGGAATCCCTTGGAAAATGCTGTATAACTCCATAAAATGAAAATTATACCTTATTTAGACCAATCTAAGACGTCAATTTGTCAATTTGTTTACTGCTCCAGGTGATCCAAATCTTGCAATTAAATTTTATACCAATGCTGATTTCCAAGGTAGTTTTTGTAAACAAAACAGACAACTTTAATTCTCATTGACAGATAACAAATAAAACAAGACACTAAGGTTGCAGTTATTTTTAAAGCAGTAAAATAAATTTTTAACAGCTGGTGCTTGGACAAAAATTTGGTTGATATACTATGAAGAAAGTTGACCTATAATAACCTAGATAATTGTAGAAATTATGTATTTATTTAAACTTATAAGTTATATTAATATTTGTTTACATATATGTTTTTACATCTTAACCATCAACTAAAGAGGTTTATATTTTGAAAAATAAACAAAAACATAAGTTAATCTGTTGGTTGTAAATACTCACCATAGTATTTTAATACTTTTATTTTTTTATATAAATACTTAATTTAGATTCTTAAAATGGTAATGTAGGCTAATGCTTCTACATGTTTAACAATAGTTTTTTGTCACTGAAAAATTAAGTACAAAAATGTAAAGATGCAGAACTATGAACTGTGAATAAATAAGTTATGAAATATACAAGAAGGTCTCGAAGAAATACCATGAATGAAAAAGGATGTGGAATAAAGTGCAAACAAATTACAAAGAAAAAACATTTTAAATACGGTAGTGTTTTAATGACTGTAAAAAATTGTACTATATGATTGATAGACTTAGAGGACAATGCACGTCCAGTAGCACTTAGTACGCCCAGGGATGTACTTCTACCATTAGATGATAAACTCAAGTCAGAACTTGAAAGTAAGGTTCAATTACATTTCATAAGTCCTGTGGAAGAGCTCAGGGTCTGGTGCTCAGCGATGGTAATGGTAACAATACCTAATGGGGACGTTAGACTCAGCGTGGATCTACAAGGAGTAAAGGAGGTAAAAGTGATTATTGCCAGAGATTGAAGAAACACTTGGTCAGATTGATAAAGCTGGGTGTTTAGCAAATTAAATACAAAATCCAGACTCTGGGAAATTAAATTGGACCCTGAGGCAGCAAAATTAACTATACCAATAAATGGTAAAACAACTGAAATCGAATAAGTGGAAAGACGGTTGAAAAACTTTATTATCTTGTGTTTTTTTTTCAAGAGAAGCCCAATAGGCCTACTATATTTTAAAATCATTTGATATAGTAGGCTAAACTATTTATAAACTTATAAACCATTATTGTTATATAATTATATATTGTTCACATTGCTAAAGAAATGGAAAAATTTAAGTATGTTGTCAGTAGTAACTTGTGTTAATAGATTAACACGAATTCAGCTATGTATTATTTTATAAATTATGGTTCATAAACTTTGTGACCATTCAGACTTGTAAATCATCATATATATGCATGAATAATCATCATACAAATTGCTTTCATTTTTGACGGGCTGTTTGCTAGTATTCAGATAAAAGCAATACAATCGTCAAAGTAAAAATTCGTGTAATGCAATGGACTACTCAATATCTTTTTGTGAGCATTGTTAGTTTTATTATCTACCAAATTATTGTTTTTTAAATAAAAATGTATATTGCAAATTCCTTGGTGTTGAGTCCGTTAATTATAAGCAATTCTTTCGATGACTATTTTATTAATGAAGTAGATAATGCACTCAAATAGTTCAAATTTGTTCCCTTTGATAAAACCCAGTTTTAACAGCATACCCTAAAATTACGAACAGAAGCAAAATTTCAATATCCCCCAATTTACTCTAAAAAAAAGTGGTCTTGCGGTTTTGACGATATACTGTCAAGATAATAAAAAGTATTAAATTCCAAATTCTCAAACCATTTTAGAACTTAATAAATTCCTCTTTTATCAGTAATGTATTCCGCGAAAAATTAAAGGTTTCTAAAGTGAATCCCATTTATAAAAAAGAAAGTAAAATTGATATTCAAAACTATCGCCCGGTCTCAATCCTGCCTTCAATTAAAAAAATCTTTGAAAAAGCAATGTGCAACCGTCTTTATACACAAATCGAAAAACACCAACTTTTTTATGATAAACAACATTTTTTCGTAAAAATAAATCAATTTCTAAAGCTTTAATTAAATTTACAGAGACTTTAATTGACTCAGTCAATAAAAATGAACAGACAGTTGGAATTTTTATGGATCTGAAAATATCTTTCGATAGTATATATCACAGTTTACTTCTTCAAAAACCACAAATTCTGGGAATTGATAAAAATCATCTGCAGAGGTTTAACTCTTACTTATCCGGTAAAACACAGTTTGTAGAAATAACTAAAAGGAAACGAAATAATTTGATCATATTCAAGTCAGATTTGCAATTTATTACAAATGGAGTACCATAAGACTCAATTTTGGGTCCTCTGTTGTTCATTTGCTATTTTGGAGTTATACCAGAATGTTTAGATAGCCACATAAAGCAACACATAAAACAACAACATTTTGTATGAATACGATTCCAATTTAATATTTTCCGCTAAAACAGAACCGGAACTTGAAATAGCAGCCCATATCAACCTTTCAAAAATCTTTTTCACAGAAAATAAATTGATTTTGGACACCAATAAAACTAATTTTATATCATTCCACACAAAACGAAATCGAAAGAATCCAAATCCCTTTATTAAGCTGACATAGCGAGTTGGAGAAGTTAGATGGTACAAAATTCTTGTTCTCGTGATAGGCAAAACTCTCATTTGGGATTTTCACATTGATCATATAAAAAAATTTAGTAATTTTCGCTCCCAAAAAATGTTTTTTTATATATATAATTTGTCAGTTTTAAAAATCATATACTTTGCTTACATACACTCTTATGTAGCATATGGCATCAGTGTGTATGGTTTGACATCAAGTCATAAAATTTAAGAAAATTCTAACCTTGCAAAAGAGGGCAATAAGAATTATGTCACATCTGAAAAATAAATATCTGTTAAACATCATTTTAGTAACTTAGATATATTAATTACAAGTTTATAGTCTACACATCTTGGAGTGCATTATGTAAGCCTGCACAAAAATCAATCAATGCCTATTTAAAAGCAACTGTGACAACCATTTTTTTATACCAGATATATGCATAAAAAGATGGTCCCTGGCCATGAATTAAAAATTTTCACTAAGAAAACCTCCCGTGCTCAAATTAAGCTTTTGAAATTAGTGCGAAAAGAAATAAAAAGTATTGAAGAAACAAAAAAAATTTAAACTAAACTAAAACTTAAATGAAAGAATTATTATTATAAAAAGCCTTTTATTCTATAGAAGAATTCTGTATAATTGACACTGTATAATTTATTTATGTAGGCCCCTACTTGTATAGTTTTGTTGTGACAGTGAAATCTGTAATATTAACTGTAATATTTAACTACACTGGAAACGTGACACAACTGTAATATTGTCCTGTAGTATAGCATAATTTACCCTACTTTGATATACTAATTATTATACATCTGTGCATGAAATGAATAAAGACCTTTTGATTTACTGATTGATTGATTGAGCTAGATGTTAAATATTTGTTTTACTGATTTCAAATACCCTAATAGCAAACCTGGTGTCCATGCTTTCATTCTTCACTTGTAAATGATCATGGAATTGGAGTAATCGGCTTTGTTTACTAAAACTATTTTGTAAATCAGTGGTCGTGTTAAATTTTAGTGTAGGGCATGGATCTCCTGGATCAGTAAACAAAAATGGACAAATTAAAATCTTCGATTGATCTAAATAAGATTAAAATTTTTCTAAAAAGTTATAATGCATTTTCTTATTGCAATATTTTTCTATCATCTAGGGAGACCATGGAGAAATGCATTGTCACCAAAATGACCATTGATCCGTTCAGTAGTTTTTCCTCTTAACACTTAAATGCACTCTTTTATAATATAACTAGCTGACTTACCCGTGCTTCGCAACGGTAGAACGGTAATCTGTTCAAATAGCAATGCCAACCAAGGAATTTTTACACTTCAGATGAGCTCGTTCGCCGCGTTCACTCGCTATCACGTATAGCTCGTTCGCTACGCTCACTCGCTTTAAGTCTATATTATCCTTTAGTTGTTTATTACTAATCTTCCCTTAATACTTAAAATGAGAACATCTGTTTATGATTACATAAATTGCAGACAAGTACTGTAATTTCAAATAGTTCTCATCTGCGAAAATGTAAACAAAACCCCAAAACAAATTATTCTTCCTATACGAACTCCATGCTAACTTTGAACTTCTGTGGTGCGGAGACCATTGGGAATATTTGTAAAATCGCTTCTTATTGTCTGCCTACGCTATGAGAGGAATATGTATGCAAAATCTCATGCTTCTAGGTGCTATGGTTTGGCCTGTGCGTTGATCGGAATTTCACATTTATATATAGAGATATGTTATTTTACTTTCATAGATAACTGTTTTGTAGTCTGTTTATTTTTTATTTCTAGCTGAAAAGATTGTCAAAGATTTTCTTATTAAGATTTCATGCATTTAGACTGACTGACATTTCCGACCTGAATATACCTACTTTTTTCTTTATTTAGTTATTATTGTTATTTGTGCTGCGTCGTTTTATCATTTTCTTACTAAGACTTCAATTTGGTCTTCAAACAACCCATTCTTTCTTTGAAAGCGAACAAGGCCGTAGCCAGTGGGGGGGTCAGGGGGTCGAAACCCCCCCCCCCCCGAAATTTTGGCACAAATAATAAAAAACAGACCAATAAAAAGTATGTCGAATTTTTCCATAAGAAACACTGTTTGAAAATTAAATAATTTGAAAATTGAAAATTAACAAGGAACAAACTTAAAAATAAAGTAAAAAATACTTATTTGTCTAATTACAATAATGTTCAAGTCGTAGTGCACGCCAAAATGTAGGGATGATCGCGGTTCACGGGGAGTGTAAAAACGAATGAGCGGGAATTTGACATAACCTTAGCATGTCAATTCCGTCAAGAACGTGTGCCGTGCCGATCGTGTGTGTACTGTGCAGTTTAGTTTTGCATAGTGAACATAGTATAGCTTTGTGTCGTCTGTTTAATTAATTGACATAGACGATATAAATGCTCAGTTAGGTAGGTAAAACAAAACAATTACAACAACAAAAACAATAGGTAAAAGAAAAACAATAGGTATGTAAGACAAAACAAAAACAGTGAAAATATATTTCAATTTTGCCTGCTCCTGCATCAACAGCCCTCGATTTAACCTTTATATGATTAGGAAAGAAGAAGACAAGCCAATAATTTTCTTCTTGTAATAATTTTTCTTGTGGTCAAAGCCGTCTGAGGGGTTAAGCACTGAAGTAGGCCTACGATGTAAATTCACAGGAGGGACAGAACGATATAAAGATACCTTAGTTTATTTTTTTATGATCCAACCAACTTTTAAGTTACTCTGATCTTAACGAATAAGGTATATTTGTAAGTATGTATGTATGCACACAGATCTCAAAAACGGCTTTTAACGATTTTCCAAAAAATCTGCAAAAGACTTATTTAGTTCCGAGATAAAAAAATAATATTCAGGTCTCAATGCCATGGAAAATCTTATTTCATCATAATCCTCAATAATTTATGTAACACTTTGAACCTTGGTCTTAAATTTCTAAGCTAAATTAGTTAAATATCTAAGCAAAGAAATAATGAAAACGGCTGACTCAACTGTCAAAGAACAGACCGTGAGTTCGAGTTTTAACATGATGCTGTTTTGAATGGTAGTCAGTTACTGGTAAATTATTGTACTGAATGCTACTATAACAAATACAACTTACCTTTTTATAAATCGCACTTTATATTCAGAAATCAGTCATTCATTTGCCATTGACATACTGTACATATGTACAGCAACATATGTATTAGCAATTGTCAGGTACAATTATACGTAAATTAAAAATACATTAAAAACTACAATTAAAAATACAATTATACGTAAAAAAGGTACGTTATTTTAAAAAATATTTTAAAAATTGGGGTGATTATGAGTAAATAAAATTTAGGTTAGGTGAAAGGATAAAACAACTTTGCAATTTGTGGATTGTAATTGATTTTAAAACAAAAGAATTAAAAATTAATTAAATCAACTGTTAACCAAGACATATAATCCACGTGTTAAGGATTCAACATGTGGTTCAACAAATATATATTAAAGTGCAGCACACGTAGGCCTACTTAAAAACAGTCTAAAAGGCAAGGAGCGGAGCGAACAATCTTGTCTTCAATAGAAACAAGCATGTTTGCACTTGGCATTTTAGGGCTCTGTCTGTTACTGTTATTACTATGAAAAATTATTTTTCCTCCACCTACTATCTAAAGCCGTATTTTACTCCTTGGAATAGAGTAGTAAAGTACTAATTTCTATCCCATGTGACTTGAATACTTAATCTTTCTACCTAGGGAAAACTCGAGTTTTTTCGTACCACGGGGCTAAAGTTAGTTACATAAGAATAACATTAAAAGAGATATTAAAAAGAACATGAGCCATAGTCAGCTGTTACTTGTATTTGTTTCGTTACTCATTGTTGACTAATAGCAGCTGTAGCTGCTGCTCACCCACTGCTGACCATTCAGTCAGCAGTGGGTGAGCAGCATCTCTAGTACTAGAGATGGCCGTGGCAGTGTAGGTGTTTGTTTACATTTTGCTTGGGTAGGCTATTAACCTAAGAAGTCCAAAACATAAGTGTAAAACTTTTGACTAGGCTTAAATTGTATTTTGTTTTTTTTTTCGTGATCTTCAAAATTGATATGGCCTACCTTGTGTGTTTTTACTTTCTCCCCCTATACCATAGTATATGGAGAAAGTATTGTTTTCGTCAAAATTTTCGAATTTGAGTTGTTGGTGGATTTATACATTATGGTTCCCCCTGAGTCCAAAAAAGTGGTTTTCGGAGTGATGTCTGTGTGTGTGTGTGTGTGTGTGTGTGTGTGTGTGTGTGTGTGTGTGTGTGTGTGTGTGTGTGTGTGTGTGTGTGTGTGTGTCAGGATGTAAACAGAGCTAGAGAATGCCCTAATGGTCCGATTTTAATGAAATTTGGTATATAGGTCCAAATCCACGATAATTCCAGGCGTTTTTTTCATTTTTTTGAATTTTTGATTTTTAAGGGTATTTTACCCCCAAAAACCCTCAAAAATCGTCAAAAATCAAAATTTCTCAAAAACGGCTCTAACGATTTTGATTAAAATTTTGTGGTTTATTAAGCTTAAAATGATGAATAAAATGACACCACCCGCATCTCCAAGAAAATGCGCGTTCAAAAGTTATGGAATAAAAAGTGTTTAAAAAATCAATTTTTTTGATTTTCAAAATAGCTGTTGTCTCAAAATAAATTTTACTTATCACCATTAAATCAAGCTCAAAAAACTAAATAATCCAGTACTTTAAATTATTGCTCTACGTCAAGTGGTTGAGGAGAAAACACAATTTTTTGTTTAGCGGTAAACGCAGTACGTTGTTAAAAGTCACAGATGTGCGTAGGGTCAAGCTCGCGCTGCTCAGCTGGTAGCTATCCGACAGAGTCATCTAGACATTAATGTTTAAAGCTTTTAACACATGTTTTTATATTGTTGGGAGAAAGTATGTGTCAGTTATCTGATACCGTTTATTTATGTTGATGTGACATATCTAGCTTGACGAAGGGATCATATGAAGGTAAAGTTAAATTATCTACGGTAGGCCTATTAGGCCTAAATTTTATTCGTGTAGGTGGAGGAAAAATGTTGTGTGCATCAAGGGACTAAAGTACTTTTCTCCCTCAGGGAAATTGTCGCCCTCGGCTTCGCCTTCGGGCGACAACACTTTCCCTTCAGGGAGAAAACATTGTACTTTAGTCCCTAGAAGCACAAATAACTATAAGTTTCCCCGAGCAAATGCTCGGTCCCCGGGTATTTATTATAGACTGAGGAAGAGTAGAAATATGCTGATAACGAGTAATATAGTTAGGCTACTGTGGTATGTATTGTGTTGAAAAATTATCAGTTTTAGGTGTGATATTGTTAGCATTGGCATTTAGCGACTTTTAATCGTATGTTTGTTTAAAGTTCAATAAGCTTCAATAAAAAGAAGAATTCAGTTCATATGATGATCAATACTGTATTTTCTTGAATGCAAATAATAATTATTATTGTAGTTATATAAGTAGGCTATTATTTAAATATTTAAAACGTCAAAAATCATGCTTTAACATTATATTATAGCCTATTAGTAATTGCGTTAAAATAAAAGTTTGGTAGTTACGCAACTCAAACCCCCCCCCCCCAATTTTTTTTTCTGGCTACGGCTTTGAAAGCGAATTAGTAACAGATCTTCCAAGTGTATGGTATAGGTTTCATATTGTTGTACGACGTTTCAGCACTATTCTTTGGGCCTTCTGTAGAAGCAAACATGAAAGAGTTAAAACTTTTATTTAAAATGACAAGCAATTCGCTGTAATTTGTTTGCATGATAGAAATTTTTCTACTTTATCATTCTTCATTCCGTAAACTCAGTGTGTCTTCAATGTAAAAGTTTTTCTAATGGGTAAATTCTGATAGCGGCAGTTTTATGATAATATTTCTACGTATTTAATGATATTGATTTGTGATTCCTCTTCATCAATCACACTTTCAAACATAAATAAATAAATATATATATATATATATATATATATATATATATATATATCATCTATTATCATCATTTATCATTTTATCATTTATCAATTTATCAAAATTTATCATTTTATCATTAAAAAAAAAAAAAAAAAAAAAAAAATAGTTCTGGTTGGATACTTACTTACCTTCATTTTATATAGCGGATGAGTTAAAGACAATGATGCATACTAAGCTGAGCTAAAGGGAGTAAATAAACTACTAAGTAAAAGTTAGCACAGTAGTTAAGTAGTTATTTAAAATGTAAATTAAATACGGCATAATAAGTGGGCTGTATCAAATATTACTCACTGTATGCCATGTATAACGATAATAAAAGGTTGTAAGCCAGCAGATAATGAGTGAAATGAAGAGTTGATCAGGAGGGGGTAGGGGCGCGAGAGTGAGGGGGTGGGGGAGGTTGCTGGATATTGTGCAATATCGCCCTCCTCCACCCCCTCCTCGACCACAGTCTACTGTATACCCCCTCACTGCCCCCCAACTCCCACCTCTCTCAATATTGCTACGGCATGCATTGTCCATGACCAGTCTCTTGATATTCTGTAGCTATGAAGTTGGTTTTAAAGTTTACTCGTTGTGTTTTAACTACATTTTAACACAATTTGAGTGTAGTGCGGTTAAACAAAGACATATGTAACACTACAGTTTTCAGTGTACTAAGAGACCGAAAGAAGTTTACATGAACTCCGGAGCTCTAACAGATGCAAATAACTTTTTGGACATTTACTTATTTTTACAATGTTTTAAACAATATGTATTCTCCGAAAAGGAACAACTAGCTAGACGATACCGAAATATATTCAAACACAAATTTACATTAACAAATTGTAGTTTATGAGGATTTGGAAAATGAAAAACAAAATCTGGGCCGCTCCGGGATTTGAACCCGGGACCTCCTGCACCCAAAGCAGGAATCATACCCCTAGACCAAGCGGCCGTTATGTGATATTTATGTTAACAATGGTGGAATCTCAAGTGAAAGTCAATGGTCCGCTTGACAGCTTGACAGTCCAGAGACGGTCGCGTCAGTGTGTGGCGTTTGGTAGCCCGTGCTCACAATGTAAACACCTACTTAAAAGTATAGTATTGCTTATTCAGAAAGAGTATTTAACTAACTCCTGAATCATATCATATCTATGGATAAAAGTAGCCTAAAGTGTCCTTCTTATAATAAAATTTGTAATATAGGTACTCTATGAGATACAGTGAAAATTCTTACATTGTAGGCCTAAGGAAATTTAACGGCAGAGAATTTACAGATCTACAGAAAAGCTTGATTAATCATGATTTTCAAGATGAAGTAGTGACTTTTACTTTCTCCCCCTATACCATAGTATATGGAGAAAGTATTGTTTTCGTCAAAATTTTCGAATTTGAGTTGTTGGTGGATTTATCCATTTTGGTTCCCCCTGAGTCCAAAAAAGTGGTTTTCGAAGTGATGTCTGTGTGTGTGTGTGTGTGTGTGTGTGTGTGTGTGTGTGTGTGTGTGTGTGTGTGTGTGTGTGTGTGTGTGTGTGTGTGTGTGTGTGTGTGTGTGTGTGTGTGTGTGTGGTGTGTGTGTCAGGATGTAAACAGAGCTAGAGAATGCCCCAATGGTCCGATTTTGATGAAATTTGGTAGGTAGGTCCAAACCCACGATAATTCCAGGTGTTTTTTTCATTTTTTTGAATTTTTTATTTTTAAGGGTAGTTTACCCCCAAAAACCCTCAAAAATCGTCAAAAATCAAAATTTCTCAAGAACGGCTCTAACGAATTTGATTAAAATTTTGGGGTTTATTAAGCTTAAAATGGTGAATAAAATGACACCACCCGCATCTCCGGGAAAATGCGCGTTCAAAAGTTATGGAATAAAAAGTGTTTCAAAAATCAATTTTTTGAATTTTCAAAATAGCTGTTGTCTCGAAATAAATTTTACTTATCACCATTAAATCAAGCTTAAAAAACTAAATTATCCAGTATTTTAAATTATTGCTCTACGTCAAGTGGTTGCGGAGAAAATTCAATTTTTCGTTTAGCGGTAAACGCAGTACGTTGTTAAAAGTCACAGACGCGCGTAGGGTCAAACGAGCGCTGCTCAGCTGGTAGCTATCCGACTGAGTCATCAAGACATTAATGTTTGGAGCTTTTAACACCTTTTTATATATTGTTGGGAGAAAGTATGTGTCAGTTAACTGATACCGTTTATTTTAATGTATTCTGAAGATGTATTTTTTACTTTTAATCTTAGAAACTTTTTTATATAAAAATAAACCTGAATCCTGAACTGTTCACCAAATACTACTTAAGTTATCAATTAAATTAATCGTGGACATTAATTGATGTAACGTTAATTATTTAAACTTTGACTATAACGGTGTCAAGTTTTCAAAGTTACTTTTATTTAAAAACTAGCAGTTACCCGGCGCGCGTTGCTGCGCTCAAATTAAGTTGTTTACATAAATAAAGCTATTTTAATATAACAAAAAAAGATAAGATAAGTTTTAAGTTTTTTAATATAACAAAAAAAGTCAATGGCATAGAAAGTACTGTAAGTATATTAATATTACTGTAAGGCCAAAGGATAAACAGGCATTTTGCAAATTTAAACCCAGAATAGTCAAAGTTTGCCTTGTATCTTATTGATCGTAATTGCAAATGCAAGAGCACCTATGAGCAAAGAGGCACATCCATGTCAAATTTCAACCCCGGAGGCCCTAAATTAATTTAAAGTCCAGTGGAGCACAGCTCTACTAAAAAATATATTTGCAAAACCATTCTTGGTGAGTACCTGTGAGCAAAGACGCATGTCCAAGTAAAATTTCAACCATGGTAGCCCTAAAGTATTTAAAGTCCAGTGGGGTGGAGCCCTAAAGAGCTTAAAAATTATATTTGCAAAACCGTTTCCTAGTGAGTAGCTATGAGCAAAAAGAATCGTACATCAAATTTCAACCCCGGTGGCCCTAAAGTAATTTAAAGTCCAGTGGCGCGGAACCCTAAAGTGCTTAAAAAATATATGTGAAAAACCGTTTTTTAGTGAGCACCTATGAACGAAAAAATCATCCATATAATTTCAACCCCGGTGGCCCTAAAGTGATTTAAAAGTCCAGTGGGGCGGAGCTCTAAAGATCTTAAAAAAACTATATTTGCAAAACTGTTTCTTAGTAAGCACGTAAGACTAGAGTCAAATTAAAATTAGAGTAAATTAGAGTAAAAGTCTGTCAAATTTCAACCCCGGTGGCCTTAAAGTAATTTCAAAGCCCCGTAGGGCGGAGCCCCAAAGAACTTCAAAAACTATATTTGCAAAACCGTTTCTTGGTGAATACCTGTGAGCAAAGAGAATCGTCCATGTTAAATTTCAACCCTGGTGGCCCTGAAGTAATTTTGAAATCCAATGGGGCAGAGCCCTAAAAATCTTCAAAAACTATATTTGCAAAATTGTTTCTTAGTGAGTACCTATGGGTAAAGAACATCGTCCATCAAATTTCAACCCCAGTGGCCCTAAAGTAATTTTGAAGTCCAGTGGGGAGAAGCCCTAAAAAGCTTAAAAAACTATATTTGCAAAACCGTTTCCTAGTGAGTACCTATGAGCAAAGAGAATTGCCCATGTCAAATTTCAGCTCCAGTGGTCCTAAATTAATTTCAATGTCCAGTGAGGCGGAGCCCTAAAGTGCATAAAAAACTATATTTGCAAAATCGTTTCTTAGTGAGTACCTATGGGTAAAGAGCATCGTCCATAAAATTTCAACCCCGGTGGCCCTAAAGTAATTTTGATGTCCAGTGGGGTGGAGCCCTAAAGAGCTTAAAAAACTATATTTGCAAAACCGTTTCTTAGTGAGTACCTATGGGTAAAGAGCATCGTCCATAAAATTTCAACCCCGGTGGCCCTAAAGTAATTTTGAAGTCCAGTGGGGTGGAGCCCTAAAGAGCTTAAAAACTATATTTGCAAAACCTATGGACCTATGGTGCACCTATAGACAGAGAAAATCGTCCATGTCAAATTTTACCACCTGTAGGCTTTTAGTGTAATTGTGAGCTTCCGTAGGGCGAAGCCATAAAGACAACACAAACATCAACATTATACCTCACACCAGGTTACTTCTATGATTATAAAAGCATCTGCTTGAATGAAACTTTCAAATTTTTTAATTACAGCAGTTCATTTTGTAAACACTAAATTTCTAAAACCTGACACTGCACCATTGTATGCCCTCTGGGTCAGAGCCCTTTGGACAGATCTGCACCAAACTTCACACAAACCATCCTTGAATAATGCTTAATAATTCCTGAAAGTTTCATTACAATCTGTCGAGCGGTTTCAGAGTCTATAGGCAACATACATATATATTTATAAATATATATACATACTTCCTCTTTTATAGATATAGATAATATCCATATTTTATCAAGGTTATCGTATTCCCAAACTGTCTGGAAAGTCAGTATCTTCTAAAGAAAACTATTCTATGAAACAAATCCAGCACGAGAAAATCGTTTCAAGTTTTTTTAATGAACAACATTTTTCTCTGTGATATTTTACAAACAACATAGGTATGTATTTTATGTTGATGTACATTATATAAATTTAAAAAATGGTTTAATTCATACAACTTCTAAAAATTTAGTAAAGAAAATGGCTTTTTTACAATGATTGAAGTTTTCAGTGGATGCTAATGATCACACTTATTATGGTGTTTAAAATGTGTTTTTTATGTTTTATGATCAGTGTGTTTCAGTGGAACAGTTGTATTGCTGTACTTGAATAGTAAAGAGTTTTTATGGTCATTATTAATTATTATAAATTAGGTTTATAACACTGGCAAAAGTGAAGGCCTATACTACATTAAAACCAAACGAATGAATGGTCAACGCAACGTTTATTTGTATTACTATAGTGAACTAGGTGATCAAAGTGATTTTTTCAAAGACCAAAGTCAGTTGTCAGTTGGGCACAGTAGATTGACTAAAGACCAAAGTCAGTTGGGTCCATTAGATTGGCCAAACACCACAGTTAGCTGAGTCCAGTAGATTGACCAAAGACCAAAGTCAGTTGGGTCCAGTAGATTGATCAAATACCAAAGTCAGTTGGGTCCAGTAGATTGACCAAAGACCAAAGTCAGTTGGGTCCAATAGATTAGCCAAACACCAAAGTCATCAGCTGAGGCCAGTAGATTGACCAAAGACCAAAGTCAATTGGGTCCAATAGATTAGCTAAACACCAAAGTCATCAGCTGAGTCCAGTAGATTGACCAAAGGCCAAAGTCAGTTGGGTAAAGTAGATTGACCAAATACCAAAGTCAGTTGGGTCCAGTAGATTGGCCAAAGGCCAAAGTCAGTTGGATCCAGTAGATTGAACAAATACCAAAGTCAACTGAGTAAAGTAGATTAGCCAAGGACCAAAGTCAGTTGGTCCAGTAAATTGACCAAAAACCAAAGTCAGTTTGGTCCAGAAAACTTTTCTTCCGTTTTAACTCTTCAGCGGCATTCTAAAATTATATTTACTGTACCAAACTACTGTAATATCTGATTAGCCTCTATCTGTCGGATTAGATTTGTTCTTAAATTTCATAGCTTTATATATCAGTTAATAAAAAAAAAATAAGAAGTAAAAATTGTGTTTGTTTAACATATTTACAGTAATTTCGATGAGGGAGTGAAGAAATTTTAAAAATGATGTTAGAGCTGCAATGTTTACAAACAATAAAAGGTTGTTAGTTGGCACGGGATGAGTGATGTGAAGAGTTGATGAGGAGGGATGGAGAGGCAAGAGAGCGAGGGGCGGGATGAGGTTGCTGGGTATTGCACAATATCAACCCCCCTCCTAAACGAATCGCTCGGTTTACTGTTTACCCCCTCACTGCCCCACCTCCCAACACTCTCAGTGTTGTAGTCAATGCTCATTCTCATAGTACTATGAATATTTTGTGATTGTATTAAAAAAAAGAGAAAAAATACATATTGTTTTGTCAGGGTTTTAATTCCATTATTTTTATACACCGGTTACGTTATAAAATCCCACATTCATTAACCTACCATACTGGAATTAACTTTCAACATTCAGATTGCAGACCGAAAGACAAACCTAAAAATTATGTGTTATGCTTTGTTTGTTAAACTACATACCTATACTGCATAAATTTGTATTATCTTTTAAAAACTGAGATATAATTTTATATAGAATATTTTTGTAATTAAATTTGAACCTAGTCTTTTCTTTTTGCTAAAAGAGGCCCGCTCCAGGATATGATATCAGGAACTATTGCACCCAAAGTAGTAACTATAGAACTAGGCCTTGTTATATGTGTGAAGATGATACAAGTCAACCAGCAGTAAAGTACGGTAAGTAAAAGAGTGCAGTCGATAACATCAACAATGCCAATCAGGAGAGCCGTAGGCACTCTCACCTGCCGAGAGGCATGATACTAGTTTACAATTAGATTGATTGTTTATTTACAATCGAAAAGTTACAATCACTGCAAACTTAAACTTGACTGGGAATCCGTGTATAGAATTTCTTGGAGCAGTTCTGGTCAAGTGATTTAGGGGATCAAAATCATTACAACCGATTCCATAACTGCTTGCAGAAACGTTTTTGGCGCGGCGTTGAGTGATATTCTTTACTGCAATATGATCGGACCATGCAGATTACTTTTTTTCTTCAACAAAAATACCTCTTTGATTTGAACAATCAATGTTTAAGTAAATTTATATACAAATGTAAGCATATTTATCAAATTTAGCGTCCAAGACTTTGCTGGGCATTGTGGAGGCAGTATTGTGCAGCGACCAAGGAATACAAAAGACTGGCAATCTCTATCCTTTAACATTGATAGGTGTTGAAGCCACTTTCTATAGTTCCACATAGGTGCAACTAGCGGGTCTACTGCTCGCGACGGGAGCAAATTTTAATTCGCCGCGTTTCATTAACACTGTAAAAAAAATATAGTTATAGTCAAGATAAAATTTTGATATTTTAGTATGATGAACATTACTATATAACGGTGCCTATGGTAATGTTTTTATGTCGAAATTAAAATAATAAGACGAAGAAAAAAAATATAATATTATAGCAAAGCACTTTTGTTTTAAATTCATGACATCAAAAAGTTAGTAAGCGAGGAAGTTTTTTATTTATTGGTCAGGTGAATTTTGTCAGCGGGAAAGTTGTTGGGAAAGACTTAAATCGCAACTTTGTAATTTAAAATTTTTTTGTAGAACGCTTCGTTTTGGTTTTATTCTAATTCAAAGTTAATAGTTTATTTGCCAACGGGCCGGCTTCCGCGACCCGTGCCGCCGTGCCGTTCGGAGCACTTGTCGCACGTATACAACTTTGATAGTTTATTACTTATTATTATTATTTTGTGAATTGCTATTTTTTAAGAGATTGTATCCAAAATAATTACTGCAACACTTTATTATTGAATAATGACTAAGGAAAGGCATTAATAAACAAGAAAAACATTTCCTTGAAAACGACAAAATGTAGACCTATTAACAAAATTTAAATATGTATGATTTTAAAAATACATAGTTATTTCAAACAAAACAAAAATTAGATTATACAAACATAATAAGACACTAGATATTACAAAAAATACATTGATATATACGGTGTATTTTTAATTGAAGTTTTAATTGATATTTGATACTGTACTACATTATGTAAATTTTACTAAGATATTTATTAGAAATAAAAACTGTTTGTTTTTAAAACAGAAAAAGTAGCCTCCCTTATTGACTGTATAACATGGCTGTTAAAACTTGCCTATCAATATTTTTACATACAAATTATTTCCAAAAAAATAGTTAATATTCAGCAACATTATGATATAAAAAAGTTCTTAACTAAAAATAAAAATAGACTGACAGTAAAGGTTTAATTTTGCGCCCTTCTCTTAAAAAGTAACCACACTTATCATAACAACAAATGATCTGGTAATATCAAATGACGTTCCAAAAAGTTGACAATTCTGACACTGTCTCGCACACGTGTCTTAGATAAGCGTCGTGTAGGCCTATTGTTGTTTATATATGTACTAGTTGTGTCAACAGTTAGTTGTCCATATGCTGTATGTCTAAATTTTGTCGGTAGTTAGTATTCAGTAATTTAGTAACAATCTATAGTTTTATGGTTTATCATGGAATTAAATCGTATTAAACGGGGACGTCCGCGTACACACCCAATAAAAGAGCAAAATCTTATCATTCAGTTGGAACGGCATATCACTTCACAGCTAAGCTAATGGCTTTCCATCGTAAAACATTTTATAAATAGTTTAAGGATTTCTTAATTACTAATTATTTAACGAAACCCTAAGTCATAGTGATGGATAACGCTTCTTACCACAGTATAAAATCCTCGAAAAAGCAGAAACAGTGTATTTTACCAAACAAGTTAAAGCAATACAGTATTTCATATTTTGTAATAGTTTATAGTTAACATAAATAGAGTGTGTAGTAAACATTAAGTATACAGTGATAAAATGTTAAAGTACAGTATAATGCAGTTTCAACAGTTGGTGTAAGTTATTGACTGAGCAAACTGAAAAACAAATTTACCGTAGGCCTAAAATAATTTGATTAGTTAGTAGCTATTTAACACATTTGCAGCTAATCAACTACGTGCCTGTGAAAAGAAACACATATCGTTTTTTCTTAAATTATTATTGCACCCGTATGCGACGCAATAAGGCATCGTTAATCAAAATTACTCAGAGCGCAAGAGTAGTCACTGCAATGACAGTGGCCGTTCATAGCCGCTCGACGCGCGGTATTGTGCAACGTACGCGCACTCACGTGCCTGTCTCCCCTCCACCATAGGCGCAGCTCGGCTTCAATCCGCGAGCCACATTGCCAGTCTATAGTATTCCTTGGTCGCTGGTATTGTGCCGACAACTGCTCGGTTGGCAGTTTGTTGCTGTTTGTCGGCAGTTGGGTCTCTGCGCTAGTCGTGACCGCCCACCTCCACACCTCGGACTCGGGGACGCACGGGAGGAACGACCTTGCGTTGCTGCAGCAGCAAGTTATTCCCAGGATCGGTTTCAGCGCAGATGCTATCTGTCGCTGTAGGTTGCCGCTGCCAGCCGACAGGGTGCTCCACAGTCGCGCGGTGACAAGGTTCGTTCCCACAGCTTGTCACAATCGCCGCATTGAATGATGATTGTTTAAACCGATCATTAGGACGTTCCGCGGCTCCGCGCTGCTGCGATCTCTCGGTAGGCCTCGACACTACTCGTGTCCTGGGCCTAGCGGTCTATTAGCGCTCTAGCAATAAAATTATGTTTGATTTGATTTCGGCGTAGCCTATTATGGCCCAACTAATACTGGAATTGAAAAATTAGCAAAAGCGATAAAATTATAAAAATATAAAAATGACATGGAAGCTTTTGGACATGGATCGTGATGTTCATATCCCCGATTTCCAATCCTATTGAATTTTTGCAAAAGTTCACTAAAACTACTTATAAAAAGAGAATAGGTCCGTAAGAATCGTTAAATTCTTTTGGATTAGTCTAGTAATGAAACTCCTAAAGTAATGCACAACAACATACCTATTCATTTGCTATGATGCACGCTTTTGCATTACCTTTTTAAACAAATAACAGGTAAGGGACAAGCTCAAAATCTGTATTTCAGACACTTGCAACTGTAGTTTACTTTTCAGTACCAGGGGGGCCGAGCTTAAGCTCGGTAAAATTATTACTTTCGTTCTCACACAAAGCTCGTTCGCTCCGCTCACTCGCCAGGCCGAAGTGTGCTGCACTTTGGTATAATTTTCTTACACTACAGGTTAAAGATGTAACACATTGCTTTATATCTACAGTTATCAGCTGATTTTTGTTCAATTAATAAAATCTCCATAAGGATAACATGGAATCTTTGAAGGGCTCTAGCGCAAAAACAGGATTTTTCCCAGCTATGGGACCAGCTCCAATCGATTTCTGGTGGCCAAAACCTCCATATTCAATAAAAAAATTAAAAATCCTTGGAGTGAAAAAAAACTTTGCCCGGACAAACGGAGCTTGTTTTAGAGTATAAGATAAGATAAGATAAAAGAAGGGGTAGATCTCGATATTTTCATAAGGTAAATCTGTAAAAATATCTAGTCCACTTTCAGTGGGACGAAGGGATAATTGATGTCATTGGTTGTCCCCGCGTCGCGGCTGAGAGCGTGGTGACGTCAGGAGTGAGTCACATCAGCTGTTAACCGTAAACAGCTGTCCAGTGCATCTCAGCCGGACGACATCTGTCAGTGATCGCCCGCATTGGCGGCATACAGGGTTTGTTCTACGAAACTCGATACGTACCACGAGACGAGTGTTGAGCCTGGACCGGACTTCTTAGGGACCGATGACGTTCCAGCTGCACTGCATTGTATAGACTAAAGTTCTGTACTGTAATAATGTGTTTCAGTGTTCATGTTAAACACGTAAAATACAAATAATTAATTGTCGTAAAATAATGTACATTCTTAAACAGAATAAACATCATAGAAGGTATATTAGATTGAATTAATTGTAACTATCATACAATATTTTTGAATAAATAAAAACATAAAATAACTGTTAGATAGAGGCATAAGCTTTCATTCTGCTACTAAAATGTCCAGAAATTTGTGATTTGTGTTGAATGTGTTTTTAGGCAATATGCTGCTATTGTGGTAGTAACGGGAAACCTATTGCCAAGACCATGTTCCTTTTATGTTTTGAGGTCCCCAAAGGGCATAATCCTTGTTAGTTCAAATTCATATACCTTATGATAAACAATAAAACATACCTTTTAATCTATTTTATGGTTTATCCTATTGAAAATTTATGTTTGCTTTTACACTTAACAGTTGACTATTATTTTTCCGGAAGATGATCTACTATAATGGTTCTAAATATAGAAATTTTAGCTATTATTGCTTAATTTCATTATAGTGATTAGCAGCGAAATAGTTAACATATTAGAAAAAAAGCATCATGTCAGATAATATGCATACCGCCAGGATTTCATAAACCGTCCAAGTTACTCCAACCTATACAGAATTTTCGAGGTACAGAATTTTTGCTGCGTCACCATTAATATGTATCCAAACACATGACTTATTACTTCTAAATAAAACATAAGAAAAATGAGAAAATTTAAACTAGAGAGTTTTACCTTAGCGGGGACAATTGTAGAAAAAGCTTTGGTAATATTACCGTATTTAGTTTACTGTATAGTTTTCAATTAAGAGTCTTTAAACCATATTAACTTTTATGTAACTGAAAATAAATAAATTTATATCATTTGAATAGTTAATTTTGTTGTAAAAAGTAGCTATGCATTATGTCAGTTATCCTATATTTGTTTAGCATCAAACGTTAAGAAATGATGTCTATAATGTCATTAGATGTATTATTATATTATTAAATTACTATAAATTAATTTATAATAATTCTATATATAATAGTAGGAATATCAGGGTTAGGACCGTTCGTTTTAAAACGTTAAAAATGCCACTAGCCTCTACATAATTAAAACAGGGCAAGACATAAGCAAAACAAGACAACACTTGGTAACATGTGAATTAAATCCAGTTGTATTTATTTTATATGTGAACTATGAATATGTTATGAGAACAGTCAAGCATGGAAAATGAGTATTGTATGGAAAATAGGTTAATTAATCGTATTACAAATGGCCACCATTCAAGAGGAGCTTGAAGATAAATTAAAATACAGAGTAGGTGAAGTAGCATAAAATCTTTATTTTAGTAAAACAATTAACTATCTCGTAGTTGTTTCCAATCAAAAGGAGAACAAATTCAGCTACTGTAGTGTAGGTGTCCATATGGGTGGAGATTATATCCCCCCACACACGGGTTCTCCCTTTAGGCAAAGGTAGAGAAGTGAATCTCTTTCGACACCGAGTAGCTTCGGTCCTCCCGCCAGTAACACGTTCAGCACCTGTATATAAGTCGCCGCACCGTCGCCACAATCATACGAGAACTAAAAAGTTTAAGTCTATATATTTTTGTTTTATTTGTATATTTCGATTTCATATTTTTAACTCTCAATTTACAAACTATTCGTAGACGTAATAGTTTAAATTTTCCATAAACATAAAATAAACGTATTAATTATTTTTCGAATTGATACTAACTTATACTAAAATCCATCATTTCGTAACTCCGTTCATGTTATTCATCCTGAAGACAGTTATATTTAAAGTTATACTCTTACCTTTTGTTAATCATTTCCAATTTTAAAATACGTTCACTATCTACCATTTAATTCCGTCTTTTTCATTTTAAAACTTCTATAAATAATTTCCCTCTGATGTTTATACTGTATATTCATTCGCATAACAGTACACAGTCGTATCAGGCTAGAAGGGATGGCTGGGCATTTCACAGTAATTGGGAGCGTTTAGCGCTTTTACTTTTAACAATTTCTGAAAATAAATTAAATAGAAATTTAGCTTTAAAGTGTTGTATTTATAATCGTTTTAGCGAATTTCCCTATAGGGAATACGGTATTACGGTAGTAGCCATGGTATGGTAAGGCCTAAGCACTTTTTCATTTTGAGGACCCCAAAAATACCGTTCGTTCATTTTCATATATTTGTATATATATATATATATATATATATATATATATATATATATATATATATATATATATATATATATATATATATATATATATATATATATATATACATATGTTCGTGGTACTGATAACTTTTGAAGGAGACCTCCGTTTTTGATGAAATTTGGTATGAAGGTGTAAGACCAGATCTATTTTCATGAGTTCGCGAACCAACATGATCGGGTTATGGGAACGGGGTTTTATGGGGTTTCAAAGGGGTCAAAAATGGGTTTTTGGCATTTTTTGACTTTATTTTTAATATTCAACAATTTTAACTAAACCCATTGAAAAGAGGTTAAAAAAACAAACAATTTAGTATTTTGAATTTTTAACTTGGCTTAACAGGTTACGGAGAAAAGCTAAAAATAGGTTTCCAATGTTAATCTGATGGGAAATCAACAAAATCCCGTATCTCGCTTATTTATAGGAATAACTTGATAAAATTTGGTACGTACATTCACTAGGTAGGGTTTAACTGATATTTGCTAACAACCTCCATATTGCGGGAAACCTACATACTCACCCCCATGGGGTTTATGGGGAAAATTTAAAAGTGTCGAATATTGATACAACGATATTTACCTTACCTAACTATTACATTTTCTAACAAAACTAACATTTTCTAACAATATCCAATGGCAGCAAACTTACATACTCATTCATATGGTGTTTATGGGGAAAATACAAAATCTCAAGATCCTTTGGAAATTCGCTGAGTAAGCAGGTCTGCTGCGACGGGGGTATTCTGTTAAAGAAGATATCTTTACTATGAAAGATAGAATTTGTCTGTCATATGGGTTGGAATCTTGAATGTGGGTGATTTAATGTTTTTTTTTTTTTTTTTTTACATTTGAGAATAAAAAATCGGCGTCATCTAAATTTCTATCTGTTTATGACACTCATGGACCCTACGTTGTCCACTTTTCGCATGAAATGGCTTTACTTGATGTCATTAATTGTTTCCAGTCTAAGACTTAAGTGGTTTGAAAGATAATAGCAACTTTAATTGTAAGTCGGACTTTATGGCTTTGCCCCATAGTTCATCAATGTAGTCAAGTTGTGCTAGAATGTCATTCTTTGTCAGCCTTACACACTAATACCCCCGTCGCAGCAGACCTGCGTACTCAGCGAATTTCCAAATTAGTAGTATTAATTATGACCAGATAAACCTGTAAACCAAAAATCATCACAAGCTCATAAATAGGGAAATAAATGTTTATCTCCTTATGATAAATGTAGGGAAAGAGTATGCAGGTATGCTGCCATGGGGAACACTAAAAGTAGGTTTTTAGCATTAAAAAAAAATTATTTTGACCATATCAAGCCATACATTAAATTTCATCAATATCTTTCCATTGCTAAAGAGTTTGCCTATTCTCCATATGATTAACATTGGAAAAGAGTATGCAGGTTTGCTGCCATGATAAGCACAAAAACCAAGATTTTTTACCATAAATGGATGAATCTCGACCAAATGAAGCTGAATACCAAGTTTCATCCAAAAACATTGGTTAATAAGTGAAATATTAACACATCCTTATTCTCCATAAGATTAACATTGGAGCCTCAAAATACAACGTACTGTCTTTAGACTTTGTAATAGCTCGGTAACCAATGGAGATAGAGCAAAGCTTCAAAATGCTAAATTGTGTGTTTTTTTTAGCTAAATCCAATGGTCACAATAAAAATTTGAAATTTTTAAAAATTACATATGAAAAATGCAAAAAACCCATTTTTGGGGTACAAAACCCCTCAAAACTACCCCTTCCGATAGGTCGATATGTATGGTTTACGAACTCATCCGAATAAACGTAGGATTACACATTTCTACCAAATTTGGTGTCGATCGGACCATTTTTACGAGAGTTATCGTGTCTAGGGACACATACATATATATATACATATATATATATATATATATATACATATATATATACATATATATATATACATATATATATACATATATATACATATATATATACATATATATATATAAATTTTAATGACTATTATTTTTGGTCTCTGGGCACCTGAAAACGAAAAAGTAACATGGTCCCGGGCTTAGGTCTTACCATGAGACCTACGGTAATAGCTTATTCCCTATGGGAAATTCGCTAAAAGGTTTTGGTATTTTAAAATTCCTATTGTTGTTAACTGGCTGGGTAGCTGGGTGGTTATTGAGCTCGCCTTTGAATCCAAACTTTGCCGGTTCGATCCTGAGGAAAGTTAGTAGCTTTTTAAAGGATCGATTCCGAACCCAGTTGCCATTTGTCATTGGGCTATCAATTACTGATGCTTTCTAACAACTGGTCGATGTTAGATAGTAACAAGACTGGGGTTTGGACCGTTCCCCGTTAAAAACGTTAAAAAATGCCACTGGCGTAGACAGACACAAAATAAAAATAAAAATAAAAATTTTAATGAAAAGGATCTTAGCTACTATAAACCAATTTTTTCAATAAACCCCTGCTTCGTAGTACGACACAAATTAAACTTATGGGAATATTTTATTTATATCTCTTAATAGTACCGTATTTGACAGTTAATAATGTTCATCACATATAGAAGTACATAAATTCTTTAATACAGACTTATTAGTCACTAATCATTCAACCATTTTGGCACTCAAAAGAGGGCGAGATTAGAACACTATTCCTTTGTTCTAAATAAGATACTAATAAAAATTGGATTATTAGGCCTAATGTTATTGATACTTATTATTACAAAAGGTTACCAATCAATCAATTATCCATGCATAACTAATTAGTTCTCCATGTATT
>CM061533.1:163662465-163720177 GCA_030545055.2 Neoaliturus tenellus
TAACAATACCTAATGGGGACGTTAGACTCAGCGTGGATCTACAAGGAGTAAAGGAGGTAAAAGTGATTATTGCCAGAGATTGAAGAAACACTTGGTCAGATTGATAAAGCTGGGTGTTTAGCAAATTAAATACAAAATCCAGACTCTGGGAAATTAAATTGGACCCTGAGGCAGCAAAATTAACTATACCAATAAATGGTAAAACAACTGAAATCGAATAAGTGGAAAGACGGTTGAAAAACTTTATTATCTTGTGTTTTTTTTTTTTTTTTTTTTTTTTTTTCAAGAGAAGCCCAATAGGCCTACTATATTTTAAAATCATTTGATATAGTAGGCTAAACTATTTATAAACTTATAAACCATTATTGTTATATAATTATATATTGTTCACATTGCTAAAGAAATGGAAAAATTTAAGTATGTTGTCAGGAGTAACTTGTGTTAATAGATTAACACGAATTCAGCTATGTATTATTTTATAAATTATGGTTCATAAACTTTGTGACCATTCAGACTTGTAAATCATCATATATATGCATGAATAATCATCATACAAATTGCTTTCATTTTTGACGGGCTGTTTGCTAGTATTCAGATAAAAGCAATACAATCGTCAAAGTAAAAATTCGTGTAATGCAATGGACTACTCAATATCTTTTTGTGAGCATTGTTAGTTTTATTATCTACCAAATTATTGTTTTTAAATAAAAATGTATATTGCAAATTCCTTGGTGTTGAGTCCGTTAATTATAAGCAATTCTTTCGATGACTATTTTATTAATGAAGTAGATAATGCACTCAAATAGTTCAAATTTGTTCCCTTTGATAAAACCCAGTTTTAACAGCATACCCTAAAATTACGAACAGAAGCAAAATTTCAATATCCCCCTTTAGAACAATCTGAAGTCATAAAAATAATTTACTCTTAACCCTTTTACTTCCGACGAGCGCAAGCGCGCACGTCGCGAAAAATGCCGGGTCCGTGGTAAGACTATAATTTCGAAGACTGCCAGGCCTGATTTGAGGAAAATTCAATATTTCACAAAAAAGGGAGTATTTTTTTTTATTTTTCATCATAATTTCATAAATAAGGTCTTGTTTTGTTCCTAATAAACTGTCTGTCTTGATAAAAACATAAAATGGTTGTTATTATATAGATATATATATATATTTTTTCAATATATAGTAACAAAAAATATTTATTTTTTTCAGGTTTGGCCTATAAAAACTATACCTAAAACAAATACATGCAAAAATCTAACTATTTTAGTTTGTAGAGCATGTATATGTTATTACATAAACAAACTTTCATGCCCTTACGTTGGAAATTGAAAAAGTTGTGATCAGTTTTTGAAATTTTGTAAAATCGAGGTAGAAACACTTCACACTAAGAGGCGGTTTGAGAGCTCGCGTTTAGCTTAATCCCGGGCGTAAATACTGGTTATAACCGGATTTTGCGCGTCAGCTTAAAAATCGGGTTCGGGAGCTCGGGTTTACGTGTGCCACGGCGTAAAGATAACTCCGAGCTAAACTCGGGAGGGATAAACTGCGGCCGAACTATTCGGGTTCGAGAGATATGGTTTAGCTAACCCGGGCGTAAAAGATAATCTTTGCGGGTTTGAGAGTCCGAGTTGTAGCGCAAATAAGATAAACTTGAGTATGAAAGGAGCGATTTTGGGCGGCAACTTAGACCTGCCAGGGGGCAGGTCTAACTGGAGCGTAACTTTATTATTACGTATTTCATGCTTCCTATTATTACTGAATTGATAATAATGCTATATTTAAGTTAACCGTGACATTCTAAAACATATTTACGTCTAAAATTCATATTTTTTGTTTTTATTTCGTCTTTATTTTTGCCCGTGATTATGTTTAGGCTATTCAAGCTACTGTACTATAAAATAAAAAAAATAAATAAATTCCAACAAAGAAGTATTCCAAATATAAAGTTATTGCTTATACGGTAAATTAATATGGTAAATGATAAGTGCTTTTTAATTTTTGGCGGATTTGTCCAGTTTAGTGATTGAATTTATGAAAAACTTGTTGTAAATTAATCAAGTATAAACATTAAACAATATTCATACAGTTTAAAGTTACAACACAACGTATTATCCATAAACCTGTGAAAATAAAAATATGGTTTGTCACACGTATAGATAACTTGGCCCTTGATGGCCATTACAGTTCAAACAATTGGAGTGGAGTTACGGACAAAACTTAGGCCTAATAACTTCCACATAGAATATTTTCTCAAGACTCAGGTTGTTTTGATTTTGATTTGATTTTCCTGTACCTAAACATGTAATTCCCAAAAATCTTAATGCCAGCAAAATAGGTAATATTTTACGTTGTTTATTTTTAGGTCTGTAATCCGTTAAATTAAATTATATGGAGGTGGAAATGAAATATAAGTGGGTCGAATTAGAATTATACAGAATATTCTAATTCAATAAACTTCCAAAACGCCCAAAAAATCATCACAAATGTTATCCTCAACTGAATCACGAGCACTTCCTAAATGCAAGACAATGTTTTGCTTCGACAGGTGCGGGAAGACGCCACAACAACTACATTCCACTGATAACGAACGTGAACTGCATGGGGGGCCATTTACTCGACGTAAAGTTTTTCTAAATCTTTAGTTGCATTTTTGCTGCTTATACCGGAATTACGTTATCCTCCTAATTATGTATATCACAAAAACAATTGATATAAAGTATTTAAATGTAGAGGGGTTTTGTCCTAATGCGTTGTCAGTGTCTATGGCGCATAAACATATTGTTAAGCTTTAAATTTAATGCCAGATAATTTTATTATACCAAGTATACGAAAATCAACACCGGCACAGCGGCAATAGCAAAGAGCTTTTATAAGAACTATATAGATCAACAGCTGTTGAGAGAATGTTTGGTTTCCTTCAATACAGATCAACACCTGCTACTACAGATTCGATTCAGGTAACAAATAATACAATAAATTATTAATTTGTAGTGTTCAAGTAACAATATAGTTTTTCATACATTGTTGTAAACCACCCCACCACCTCACCGTATCGCCAATTCCATGGTTTGGGGTGGGCGAGACGGCCTTGTAGACAGCCGGGCGTCGGGGTTCCGGCTGGCCGTTGCCAACTGCCCTTCAACCGCCAGCCAGAGTTGCGCGCGAACAAGGATAAACTCGAGCGGAAGAAGTTACGCGCTAGCTCTCGAACCCAATTTTTTACTCCTGACTAAGTTAACCCGCGCTTAGAGATATTCCCGGACTATCTAGGCGCGAGCTCTCAAACCGCCTCTAAGAGTTTGTGAACAACCAACAAAAACCAACCAAAAAACCAACAGAAAAGTTATATATTAGATTATCAAATTTAAATTGTATATTATATATAAAAAATATTATATATAAAAATGATATAATATATATATATATATATATATATATATATATATATATATATATATACTATACATATATATTATATATATTTACATATAAATTATATTTATATATAATTTATATATATTATATATAATATATATATAATATATATATAATATATAATATATATATAATATATATATATATTATATTATATACATATTATTTATATAAGTAGTGGCAAAGTAGGGGGCTGGGCCAGTTTAAGGTCACCCGAGCGATGACATCATTGAGGTCAATGACCCCACAGATGACGTTATCGATGACGCAATCGATGACGTCACCGCCAATTAAGTCATCCTGTGACGTCACACCCATGACGTTGCAGAAATGACGTGGCCATGACGTCATCGATGACGTCATTGATGACATCATTGGTGGCGTCATTGACCTCGATGACGTCATCGCTCGGGTGACCTATATATATAAATAATAAATAAGTAAATAAATAAATAAATAAATCGGGTAAAATATATAAATATATATATATATATATTATATATATATTGACGTGCTTTATAACGCACGTCGGCAGGTTTCGCCCGATGGCTGATGAGCGTTATTGCGCATGTCGGCAATTTTAGCACAAACCCCGACGTGCGCATTTGCGCTCGTCGGCAGTAAAAGGGTTAAAAAAAAAGTGGTCTTGCGGTTTTGACGATATACTGTCAAGATATTAAAAAGTATTAAATTCCAAATTCTCAAACCATTTTAGAACTTAATAAATTCCTCTTTTATCAGTAATGTATTCCGCGAAAAATTAAAGGTTTCTAAAGTGAATCCCATTTATAAAAAAGAAAGTAAATTTTTTTTTTTTTTTTTTTTTTTTTGTATCAAGAGCTTCAATATTGGTTAATATTATATAAATTTAAAACTAAAACACAGTTACCAATATTTTTGAAATTTTAATTCGTTGTCTAAGAGGCCTTTCGCTAGCAAGGCTAGCATCGTCAGACAACTCACAAACTGAAAGGTTATAATAATATTTACATAAATAAATTTTGATGAAACATATGATTAGTTGGGTAATTTAAGATTAAAATGTATAAAGTTTTCTAAAAATAAAAATAAATACTATAACAAATAAAACAATAGTTTCAACTTCATTTACAATTTGGCAAATCTTGAATTTAGCAGTGATGAATTTGGAATTGGGCCATTGTCGTTGTTAACTAAATTTTTCATTTTGTTGATAAAAACTGATTCCCAGGCATTCAATAATTTGGGTTTTGTGACATTTTTCAGAAGATTCGTGCTATTGAAAGATATGGAATGGCCCGTTTCTATACAATGTTTGGCAATGGCAGACTTTTCTGGGCGATTATGAATTATGTGGGATACGTGTTCTTTTAATCTAGTTTTAATATTTCTTCTAATTTGACCCACATATCTTGATTCACATCCTTCACATTTTATTTCATAAACCCCAGATTTGGATTCCTTGTCAATTTTACTTTTTGGGTTTCCAAGGATATTTTTAATTTTATTATTTGTTTTAAACGAAACATTGATGCCTGCATTCTTTTTAAATGTTCTTCGTACTTCTTTAAATTGTTTTGTATAGGTTGAACTTAACCATTTTTTCTCCTCATGTATAGGCTGTAATGTAGTTTTGTCTTTTTTGTTTTTCTTCTTTATGGCCTTGTTTAAAATATTATCTATCATCGTTGTTTCAAACCCGTTAAATTTAGCTATCTTTTTGATGTATTCTAGTTCTTTATCATAATTTTCTTGGGATAATGGTGTATATAAAAGTCGGTGAATCATAGAATTGAATGCCGATCTTTTTTGATCTGGGGGGTGGTGGGAGTCGTTCATGATAAATCGGTTTGTGTGACAAGGCTTTCTATATATGTCAAATTCTAATTTTTCCCCATTTCGAATTATTAAAGTGTCAAGAAATGCTAGTTGGTTTTCGGTTTCAATTTCATATGTAAACTTTATGGTGGGATAGAATGAATTTAGTTGGGTCAAAAAACTATCGAGATTTTCATTTTTGTTGAAAATTGCAAACACGTCATCCACATACCTTATCCAGGTTCTTGGAAAATAGGACATTTGTTCTTTTGCTTTAGTTTCGAAGTGGCTCATAAAGATATTAGCAACAAAGCACGATAAAGGATTTCCCATTGCTGTTCCTTCAGTTTGGTTGTAGAATAGATCCTTATACTGAAATGTATTTTGTGACATGCATAAATTGATTAGTAATAAATATTCTTCAATTATCTCCTTTGGTAAATTTAAGGAAATTAACCACTTTCTGAATAAGTATCTTGTAATTGGTAGAGGTACGCTAGGATAAAGGGACACGACATCAAATGACACTAGATACTCATCTTCGTTTAAGTTTAATTCTTTAACTTGTTCAATAAATTCGTATCTATTTTTTACTGAGAACGAAGGGAATAAATCAAATTTTCGTAATTGTTCTACCAACCATTTAGAAACGAAATATGTTGGAGAGTTAATACATGATACTATCGGTCTCATACCTTTCCCCGGCTTATGTATCTTAGGTAGACAATATAGTTGCGGTATTACTGGATTTGTAACATAAAGATTTTTATATAAATTGTTATTTATTAGATGTTTACATTGTTTCAGTGTGGTTGTTACGGCTATGGAAAACTTTGTTAGGGACTTTTAGGGCATAGCGTGTATGATCCGGCTGTTAACATATCATCTACTCTTCTATAGTATTCATCTTTGTCTAAAATTACAATTGCATTGCTCTTACAACGAATTAAAATTTCAAAAATATTGGTAACTGTGTTTTAGTTTTAAATTTATATGAAAGTAAAATTGATATTCAAAACTATCGCCCGGTCTCAATCCTGCCTTCAATTAAAAAAATCTTTGAAAAAGCAATGTGCAACCGTCTTTATACACAAATCGAAAAACACCAACTTTTTTATGATAAACAACATTTTTTCGTAAAAATAAATCAATTTCTAAAGCTTTAATTAAATTTACAGAGACTTTAATTGACTCAGTCAATAAAAATAAACAGACAGTTGGAATTTTTATGGATCTGAAAATATCTTTCGATAGTATATATCACAGTTTACTTCTTCAAAAACCACAAATTCTGGGAATTGATAAAAATCATCTGCAGAGGTTTAACTCTTACTTATCCGGTAAAACACAGTTTGTAGAAATAACTAAAAGGAAACGAAATAATTTGATCATATTCAAGTCAGATTTGCAATTTATTACAAATGGAGTACCACAAGACTCAATTTTGGGTCCTCTGTTGTTCATTTGCTATTTTGGAGTTATACCAGAATGTTTAGATAGCCACATAAAGCAACACATAAAACATAAAACAACAACATTTTGTATGGATACGATTCCAATTTAATATTTTCCACTAAAACACTTGAAATAGCAGCCCATATCAACCTTTCAAAAATCTTTTTCACAGAAAATAAATTGATTTTGGACACCAATAAAACTAATTTTATATCATTCCACACAAAACGAAATCGAAAGAATCCAAATCCCTTTATTAAGCTGACATAGCGAGTTGGAGAAGTTAGATGGTACAAAATTCTTGTTCTCGTGATAGGCAAAACTCTCATTTGGGATTTTCACATTGATCGTATAAAAAAATTTAGTAATTTTCGCTCCCAAAAAATGTTTTTTTTTTATATATAATTTGTCAGTTTCAAAAATCATATACTTTGCTTACATACACTCTTATGTAGCATATGGCATCAGTGTGTATGGTTTGACATCAAGTCATAAAATTTAAGAAAATTCTAACCTTGCAAAAGAGGGCAATAAGAATTATGTCACATCTGAAAAATAAATATCTGTTAAACATCATTTTAGTAACTTAGATATATTAATTACAAGTTTATAGTCTACACATCTTGGAGTGCATTATGTAAGCCTGCATAAAAATCAATCAATGCCTATTTAAAAGCAACTGTGACAACCATTTTTTTATACCAGATATATGCATAAAAAGATGGTCCCTGGCCATGAATTAAAAATTTTCACTAAGAAAACCTCCCGTGCTCAAATTAAGCTTTTGAAATTTGTGCGAAAAGAAATAAAAAGTATTGAAGAAACAAAAAAATTTAAAACTAAACTAAAACTTAAATGAAAGAATTATTATTATAAAAAGCCTTTTATTCTATAGAAGAATTCTGTATAATTGACACTGTATGATTTATTTATGTAGGCCCCTACTTGGATAGTTTTGTTGTGACAGTGAAATCTGTAATATTAACTGTAATATTTAACTACACTGGAAACGTGACACAACTGTAATATTGTACTGTAGTATAAGCATAATTTACCCTACTTTGATATACTAATTATTATACATCTGTGCATGAAATGAATAAAGACCTTTTGATTTACTGATTGATTGATTGAGCTAGATGTTAAATATTTGTTTTACTGGTTTCAAAATACCCTAATAGCAAACCTGGTGTCCATGCTTTCATTCTTCACTTGTAAATGATCATGGAATTGGAGTTATCGGCTTTGTTTACTAAAACTATTTTGTAAATCAGTGGTCGTGTTAAATTTTAGTGTAGGGCATGGATCTCCTGGATCAGTAAACAAAAATGGACAAATTAAAATCTTCGATTGATCTAAATAAGATTAAAATTTTTCTAAAAAGTTATAATGCATTTTCTTATTGCAATATTTTTCTATCATCTAGGGAGACCATGGAGAAATGCATTGTCACCAAAATGACCATGATCCGTTCAGTAGTTTTTCCTCTTAACACTTAAATGCACTCTTTTATAATATAATATGTTATTTTACTTTCATAGATAACTGTTTTGTAGTCTGTTTATTTTTTATTTCTAGCTGAAAAGATTGTCAAAGATTTTCTTATTAAGATTTCATGCATTTAGACTGACTGACATTTCCGACCTGAATATACCTACTTTTTTCTTTATTTAGTTATTATTGTTATTTGTGCTGCGTCGTTTTATCATTTTCTTACTAAGACTTCAATTTGGTCTTCAAACAACCCATTCTTTCTTTGAAAGCGAACAAGGCCGTAGCCAGTGGGGGGGTCAGGGGGTCGAAACCCCCCCCCCCGAAATTTTGGCACAAATAATAAAAAACAGACCAATAAAAAGTATGTCGAATTTTTCCATAAGAAACACTGTTTGAAAATTAAATAATTTGAAAATTGAAAATTAACAAGGAACAAACTTAAAAATAAAGTAAAAAATACTTATTTGTCTAATTACAATAATGTTCAAGTCATCAAGTCGTAGTGCACGCCAAAATGTAGGGATGATCGCGGTTCACGGGGAGTGTAAAAACGAATGAGCGGGAATTTGACATAACCTTAGCATGTCAATTCCGTCAAGAACGTGTGCCGTGCCGATCGTGTGTGTACTGTGCAGTTTAGTTTTGCATAGTGAACATAGTATAGCTTTGTGTCGTCTGTTTAATTAATTGACATAGACGATATAAATGCTCAGTTAGGTAGGTAAAACAAAACAATTACAACAACAAAAACAATAGGTAAAACAAAAACAATAGGTATGTAAGACAAAACAAAAACAGTGAAAATATATTTCAATTTTGCCTGCTCCTGCATCAACAGCCCTCGATTTAACCTTTATATGATTAGGAAAGAAGAAGACAAGCCAATAATTTTCTTCTTGTAATAATTTTTCTTGTGGTCAAAGCCGTCTGAGGGGTTAAGCACTGAAGTAGGCCTACGATGTAAATTCACAGGAGGGACAGAACGATATAAAGATACCTTAGTTTATTTTTTTATGATCCAACCAACTTTTAAGTTACTCTGATCTTAACGAATAAGGTATATTTGTAAGTATGTATGTATGCTCACAGATCTCAAAAACGGCTTTTAACGATTTTCCAAAAAATCTGCAAAAGACTTATTTAGTTCCGAGATAAAAAATAATATTCAGGTCTCAATGCCATGGAAAATCTTATTTCATCATAATCCTCAATAATTTATGTAACACTTTGAACCTTGGTCTTAAATTTCTAAGCTAAATTAGTTAAATATCTAAAAGCAGTGGCGGATTTACGAAGGTTGGGGCCCTAGGCCAACTTTTCTGTGGGGCCCTCCTCCCCCCCCCCCCCCCTCCTCTTCACCGACTGAAGTATATCTCAAGTCATCAAATCAAGCTAAAATCGGCTTTAATTTTTTATCCTATGCTCTGGTACCAGTAAAGTGTAATTGTTTGTGTACACTCTGATCTCTGAGAACGAGCTCGTCTTGAAAAGATAATGGATTATCCAGCTGTTAAATGGGGGTGGGGCATGGGGTCCATTATGTTTTATCATTGACTATCTATAGTCAATGGATCTATGCTATAGCTGGAGTCACTACTCTCTGTTCATACGTTTGTGAAAAGCGTGCCGCTGTATTTTAGGGATGTTATGTCCGTTACGTTGGTCAAATTGCTGTTGGTGGGAGGCTATCAAAATAGTCAAGATGGCTATCCGTACTCAATTTTACCAAACTGTAGTTGTGCAATGGTGTCCTTATTGATCTGGATTACTTTGTTAATATTCTACTATATATTTGTCAAATACCACTGACTCACGTATCAACGCACAGCCTAAACTACTAGACCTAGAACCTTGAAATTTTGTATGGACGTTCCTTTTAGGATGTAAGCATCCACTAAGAAACGGGTTTTGAAAATTCCTTCAGGGCTCCGCCCCACACGTCTTCAAAGTTACCATGTTATTCTTATGGAAGCAACATTTTTGTATTGGAACATATGATAACATTAAGGAATATTAATTTTGTAAACAGCTGTTCTGATTCAAATTATTGAGGGGAGATTGGTAATAAGAAACTAGAGGATAGTTGCGGCGAGTGAGCTTAGCGACCAAGCTAAACCTGACGGGGAGTGATTACTGACTGACTCATCATGAAATCTCAGGAACTACCAAACGTATTTACTTGAAACATTAAACACAGGTTCGTCTTGCCTCTTAGGTGCTCACTAAGAAATGATTTCACAAAATTCCTTCAGGGCTCCGCCCCACAGGCCTTCGAAATTTTAATATAACGCTATCCGCATGGCCAATTTTATATACGAATTAGGAAACCTGCACGGTTGAAATTTGGAGTGATCTCTTTTTTCTTAGGTGCTCAAAAAAGTGCTTTAAACATCCCTTTTAGGGCTCCGACCCACAGGACTTCAGAATTACTTTAGGGCCTCCGGGGTCGATATTTGACATGGACGTTTCTCTTTGCTCATGGGTGCTCACTAAAAAACGGTTTTCAAATACACTTTTCGAAGTTCTTTAGGACTCCGCCCTACAGGATTTTAAATTACTTTAGGGCTTCCGGGGTCGTTATTTGACATGGACGTTTCTCTTTGCTCATGGGTGCTAAGAAAACGGTTTTGCAAACACAGTTTTCGAAGTTCTTTAGGGTTCCGCCCCACAGGACTTCAAAATTACTTTTGGGCCTCCGGGGTCGATATTTAACATGGACGTTTCTCTTTGCTCACGACGGGTGCTCGCTCACTAAGAAACAGTTTTTCAAATACAGTTTTCCAAGTTCTTTAGGGCTCCGCCCCACAGGACTTCAAAATTACTGTTGGGCCTCCGGGGTTTAAATTTGAATCGGACGTTCCTCTTTGCTCATAGTTACTTACTAAGAAATAATTTTGAAAAAATTCGTTTAGGGCTCCACCCCATAGAACCTCAAGATTACCATGGATTCTAGGGGGTATAAATTTAACGTGGATGTTCCGTTTTGCTAACAGGTGCTCACTACGAAATGGTTTTGTAAATATAGTTTATGTAGTTCTTTAGGGCTCCACCTCACCTGACTTCAAAATTAATCAAGGGCCAACGTGTTTTAAATTTGACATGGACGTTCCTTTTTGTTCATAGGTGATCAATAAGAAACAATTTTGCAAATTTTTTTTAGGGCTCCTCCCCACAAATTCTCAAATCTACTATAGATCCTACGGGTTGAAATTTAACGTAAAGGTTCCGGTTTGCTAATAGGTGTTCACTAAGAAACAGTTTTGCAAAAGTACTGTTTCATGTTCTTTAGAGCTCCGACCCACATGTCTTCAATATGACTAGAGCCTACGGGGTTGAAATTTGACATGGTCGTTCCTATTTGCTCATAGGTTAGGGCCTTTTCTATTTAAGAAACCTTTTCTCTCTAAGAACAGGTTTTGCGAAATTCCTTCAGAGCTCCACTCACACTTCTTCATTGTTCTAATGTCATTCTCAAGGAAGTAGATTTCGTTGCTCTTCAAAACGATTGTATTACCTATAAAATAAATTCAATCACGGGCGAAGCCGGTGACGGGCAACAGCTAGTATAACTATATTGGTATAAATGTGTTGCTTTCTGAATTTTGATACTTATGGTACAAAAAATTTTTATATACAATTTTGATACACAAAATGGTAATGGTTTTAGAAAATCTTTAAATTAAACTAACATTAGTTTTAATGTCACCCAGATTTTGCATTTTGACAGCGTCTCACCAATAGCAAACTGGCACCCAAAAAAATATCAATTGGAAAGTGGTGCACTTTTTAGACACAGAGAGGTAACTTCAGTTAATTATAATAAAAACCCAAAGGGGCCGCCGCGTCGTCACCCAGAGTTGCCACCATATGAATGTGACTTAACCTACAGGTAGCTGATGATCACCCGAAATTGGCATGGAAAACGGCAGACGCCTCAATGACTTCACCAAAGTCTCTGTGTTGTGAATTTACGGGTTTTCAACTAAATTAGTCTGCTAACTAAAAAATCAGGGCTCAAAGCTGATGTTCATCTTTACCATGCAAGTACATCCTTAAAAATATATACTCTGTATATTTGGGACTCCGTGCGGCCCCCCTGTAGCCCGCGGCCCTAGGCCAGGCCTAGTTGGCCTAGTGGTAAATCCGCCACTGTATCTAAGCAAAGAAATAATGAAAACGGCTGACTCAACTGTCAAAGAACAGACCGTGAGTTCGAGTTTTAACATGATGCTGTTTTGAATGGTAGTCAGTTACTGGTAAATTATTGTACTGAATGCTACTATAACAAATACAACTTACCTTTTTATAAATCGCACTTTATATTCAGAAATCAGTCATTCATTTGCCATTGACATACTGTACATATGTACAGCAACATATGTATTAGCAATTGTCAGGTACAATTATACGTAAATTAAAAATACGTTAAAAACTACAATTAAAAATACAATTATACGTAAAAAAGGTACGTTATTTTAAAAAATATTTTAAAAATTTGTGATTATGAGTAAATAAAATTTAGGTTAGGTGAAAGGATAAAACAACTTTGCAATTTGTGGGATTGTAATTGATTTTAAAACAAAAGAATTAAAAATTAATTAAATCAACTGTTAACCATAGACATATAATCCACGTGTTAAGGGTTCAACATGTGGTTCAACAAATATATATTAAAGTGCAGCACACGTAGGCCTACTTAAAAACAGTCTAAAAGGCAAGGAGCGGAGCGAACAATCTTGTCTTCAATAGAAACAAGCATGTTTGCACTTGGCATTTTAGGGCTCTGTCTGTTACTGTTATTACTATGAAAAATTATTTTTCCTCCACCTACTATCTAAAGCCGTATTTTACTCCTTGGAATAGAGTAGTAAAGTACTAATTTCTATCCCATGTGACTTGAATACTTAATCTTTCTACCTAGGGAAAACTCGAGTTTTTTCGTACCACGGGGCTAAAGTTAGTTACATAAGAATAACATTAAAAGAGATATTAAAAAGAACATGAGCCATAGTCAGCTGTTACTTGTATTTGTTTCGTTACTCATTGTTGACTAATAGCAGCTGTAGCTGCTGCTCACCCACTGCTGACCATTCAGTCAGCAGTGGGTGAGCAGCATCTCTAGTACTAGAGATGGCCGTGGCAGTGTAGGTGTTTGTTTACATTTTGCTTGGGTAGGCTATTAACCTAAGAAGTCCAAAACATAAGTGTAAAACTTTTGACTAGGCTTAAATTGTATTTTGTTTTTTTCGTGATCTTCAAATTGATATGGCCTACCTTGTGTGTTTTTTATGTTGATGTGACATATCTAGCTTGACGAAGGGATCATATGAAGGTAAAGTTAAATTATCTACGGTAGGCCTATTAGGCCTAAATTTTATTCGTGTAGGTGGAGGAAAAATGTTGTGTGCATCAAGGGACTAAAGTACTTTTCTCCCTCAGGGAAATTGTCGCCCTCGGCTTCGCCTTCGGGCGACAACACTTTCCCTTCAGGGAGAAAACATTGTACTTTAGTCCCTAGAAGCACAAATAACTATAAGTTTCCCCGAGCAAATGCTCGGTCCCCGGGTATTTATTATAGACTGAGGAAGAGTAGAAATATGCTGATAACGAGTAATATAGTTAGGCTACTGTGGTATGTATTGTGTTGAAAAATTATCAGTTTTAGGTGTGATATTGTTAGCATTGGCATTTAGCGACTTTTAATCGTATGTTTGTTTAAAATTCAATAAGCTTCAATAAAAAGAAGAATTCAGTTCATATGATGATCAATACTGTATTTTCTTGAATGCAAATAATAATTATTATTGTAGTTATATAAGTAGGCTATTATTTAAATATTTAAACGTCAAAAATCATGCTTTAACATCATATTATAGCCTATTAGTAATTGCGTTAAAATAAAAGTTTGATAGTTACGCAACTCAAACCCCCCCCCCAATTTTTTTTTTCTGGCTACGGCTTTGAAAGCGAATTAGTAACAGATCTTCCAAGTGTATGGTATAGGTTTCATATTGTTGTACGACGTTTCAGCACTATTCTTTGGGCCTTCTGTAGAAGCAAACATGAAAGAGTTAAAACTTTTATTTAAAATGACAAGCAATTCGCTGTAATTTGTTTGCATGATAGAAATTTTTCTACTTTATCATTCTTCATTCCGTAAACTCAGTGTGTCTTCAATGTAAAAGTTTTTCTAATGGGTAAATTCTGATGATATTTATTATTTTATACTCAAGCGGCAGTTTTATGATAATATTTCTACGTATTTAATGATCTTGATTTGTGATTCCTCTTCATCAATCACACTTTCAAACATATATATATATATATATATATATATATATATATATATATATATATATATATATATATATATATATATATCATCTATTATCATCATTTATCATTTTATCATTTATCAATTTATCAAAATTTATCATTTTATCATAAAAAAAAAAAAAAAAAAAAAATAGTTCTGGTTGGATACTTACTTACCTTCATTTTATATAGCGGATGAGTTAAAGACAATGATGCATACTAAGCTGAGCTAAAGGGAGTAAATAAACTACTAAGTAAAAGTTAGCACAGTAGTTAAGTAGTTATTTAAAATGTAAATTAAATACGGCATAATAAGTGGGCTGTATCAAATATTACTCACTGTATGCCATGTATAACGATAATAAAAGGTTGTAAGCCAGCAGATAATGAGTGAAATGAAGAGTTGATCAGGAGGGGGTAGGGGCGCGAGAGTGAGGGGGTGGGGGAGGTTGCTGGATATTGTGCAATATCGCCCTCCTCCACCCCCTCCTCGACCACAGTCTACTGTATACCCCCTCACTGCCCCCAACTCCCACCTCTCTCAATATTGCTACGGCATGCATTGTCCATGACCAGTCTCTTGATATTCTGTAGCTATGAAATTGGTTTTAAAGTTTTCTCGTTGTGTTTTAACTACATTTTAACACAATTTGAGTGTAGTGCGGTTAAACAAAGACATATTATGTAACACTACAGTTTTCAAAGGAATAAGAGACCGAAAGAAGTTTACATGAACTCCGGAGCTCTAACAGATGCAAATAACTTTTTGGACATTTACTTATTTTTACAATGTTTTAAACAATATGTATTCTCCGAAAAGGAACAACTAGCTAGACGATACCGAAATATATTCAAACACAAATTTACATTAACAAATTGTAGTTTATGAGGATTTGGAAAATGAAAAACAAAATCTGGGCCGCTCCGGGATTTGAACCCGGGACCTCCTGCACCCAAAGCAGGAATCATACCCCTAGACCAAGCGGCCGTTATGTGAAATTTATGTTAACAATAGTGGAATCTCAAGTGAAAGTCAATGGTCCGCTTGACAGCTTGACAGTCCAGAGACGGTCGCGTCAGTGTGTGGCGTTTGGTAGCCCGTGCTCACAATGTAAACACCTACTTAAAAGTATAGTATTGCTTATTCAGAAAGAGTATTTAACTAACTCCTGAATCATATCATATCTATGGATAAAAGTAGCCTAAAGTGTCCTTCTTATAATAAAATTTGTATAACTCTATGAGATACAGTGAAAATTCTTACATTGTAGGCCTAAGGAAATTTAACGGCAGAGAATTTACAGATCTACAGAAAAGCTTGATTAATCATGATTTTCAAGATGAAGTAGGTGACTTTTTAATGTATTCTGAAGATGTATTTTTTTAACTTTTAATCTTAGAAACTTTTTTATATAAAAATAACTCTGAATCCTGAACTGTTCACCAAATACTACTTAAGTATATCATTAAATTAATCGTGGACATTAATTGATGTAACGTTAATTTATATACATTGACTATAACGGTGTCAAGTTTTCAAAGTTACTTTTATTTAAAAACTAGCAGTTACCCGGCGCGCGTTGCTGCGCTCAAATTAAGTTGATTTACATAAATAAAGCTATTTTAATATAACAAAAAAAGATAAGATAAGTTTTAAGTTTTTATAATATAACAAAAAAGTCAATGGGCATAGAAAGTACTGTAAGTATATTAATATTACTGTAAGGCCAAAGGATAAACAGGCATTTTGCAAATTTAAACCCAGAATAGTCCAAAGTTTGCCTTGATCTTATTGATCGTAATTGCAAATGCAAGAGCACCTATGAGCAAAGAGGCACATCCATGTCAAATTTCAACCCCGGAGGCCCTAAATTAATTTTAAAGTCCAGTGGAGCACAGCCCTACTAAAAAATATATTTGCAAAACCATTCTTGGTGAGTACCTATGAGCAAAGAGGCATGTCCAAGATAAAATTTCAACCATGGTAGCCCTAAAGTAATTTAAAGTCCAGTGGGGTGTAGCCCTAAAGAGCTTAAAAAATTATATTTGCAAAACCGTTTCCTAGTGAGTAGACTATGAACAAAAAGAATCGTACATCAAATTCAACCCCGGTGGCCCTAAAGTAATTTAAAGTCCAGTGGGCGGAACCCTAAAGTGCTTAAAAAATATATGTGCAAAACCGTTTTTTAGTGAGCACCTATGAACGAAAAAATCATCCATATAATTTCAACCCCGGTGGCCCTAAAGTGATTTAAAAGTCCAGTGGGGCGGGAGCTCTAAAGATCTTAAAAAACTATATTTGCAAAATCGTTTCTTAGTGAGTACCTATGGTAAAGAGCATCGTCCACAAAATTTCAACCCCGGTGGCCTAAAGTAATTTTGATGTCCAGTTGGGTGGAGCCCTAAAGAGCTTAAAAAACTATATTTGCAAACCGTTTCTTAGTTAGTACCTATGGGTAAAGAGCATCGTCCATAAAATTTCAACCCCGTGGCCCCTAAAGTAATTTGAAGTCCAGTGGGGTGGAGCCCTAAAGAGCTTAAAAACTATATTTGCAAACCTATGGACCTATGGTGCACCTATAGACAGAGAAAATCGTCCATGTCAAATTTTACCACCTGTAGGCTTTTAGTGTAATTGTGAGCTTCCGTAGGGGGAAGCCATAAAGACAACACAAACATCAACATTATACCTCACACCAGGTTACTTCTATGATTATAAAAGCATCTGCTTGAATGAAACTTTCAATTTTTTAATTACAGCAGTTCATTTTGTAAACACTAAATTTCTAAACCTGACACTGCACCATTGTATGCCTCTGGGTCAGAGCCCTTTGGACAGATCTGCACCAAACTTCCCACAAACCATCCTTGAATAATGCTTAATAATTCCTGAAGTTTCATTACAATCTGTCGAGCGGTTTCAGAGTCTATAGGCAACATACATATATATTTATAAATATATATACATACTTCCTCTTTTATAGATATAGATAATATCCATATTTTATCAAGGTTATCGTATTCCCAAAATGTCTGGAAAAGTCAGTATCTTCTAAAGAAAACTATTTCTATGAAACAAATCCAGCACGAGAAAATCGTTTTCAAGTTTTTTTAATGAACAACATTTAGGTATTGTATTTTATGTTGATGTACCATTATCTTCAATTTTAAAAATGGTTTAATTCATACAACCTCTAAAAAATTTAGTAAAGAAAATGGCTTTTTTTACAATGATTGAAGTTTTCAGTGGATGGTAATGATCACACTTATTATGGTGTTTAAAATGTGTTTTTTATGTTTTATGATCAGTGTGTTTCAGTGGAACAGTTGTATTGCTGTACTTGAATAGTAAAGAGTTTTTATGGTCATTATTACATTATTATAAATTAGGTTTATAACACTGGCAAAAGTGAAGGCCTATACTACATTAAAACCAAACGAATGAATGGTCAATGCAACGTTTATTTGTATTACTATAGTGAACTAGGTGAACAAAGTGATTTTTTCAAAGACCAAAGTCAGTTGTCAGTTGGGCACAGTAGATTGACTAAAAGACCAAAGTCAGTTGGGTCCATTAGATTGGCCAAACACCAAAGTTAGCTGAGTCCAGTAGATCGACCAAAGACCAAAGTCAGTTGGGTCCAGTAGAATTGACCAAAGACCAAGTCAGTTGGGGTCCATTAGATTGGCCAAACACCAAAGTTAGCTGAGTCCAGTAGATTGACCAAGACCAAAGTCAGTTGGGTCCAGTAGATTGATCAAATACCAAAGTCAGTTGGGTCCAGTAGATTGACCAAAGACCAAAGTCAGTTGGGTCCAATAGATTAGCCCAAACACCAAAGTCATCAGCTGAGGCCAGTAGATTGACCAAAGACCAAAGTCAATTGGTCTCAATAGATTAGCTAAACACCAAAGTCATCAGCTGAGTCCAGTAGATTGACCAAAGGCCAAAGTCAGTTGGGTCCAGTAGATTGACCAAATACCAAAGTCAGTTGGGTCCAGTAGATTGGCCAAAGGCCAAAGTCAGTTGGATCCAGTAGATTGAACAAATACCAAAGTCAACTGAGTAAAGTAGATTAGCCAAAGACCAAAGTCAGTTGGTCCAGTAAATTGACCAAAAACCAAAGTCAGTTTGGTCCAGAAAACTTTTTCTTCCGTTTTAACTCTTCAGCGGCATTTCTAAAATTATATTTACTGTACCAAACTACTGTAATATCTGATTAGCCTCTATCTGTCGGATTAGATTTGTTCTTAAATTTCATAGCTTTATATATCAGTTAATAAAAAAAAATAAGAAGTAAAAATTGTGTTTGTTTAACATATTTACAGTAATTTCGATGAGGGAGTGAAGAAATTTTAAAAATGATGTTAGAGCTGCAATGTTTACAAACAATAAAAGGTTGTTAGTTGGCACGGGATGAGTGATGTGAAGAGTTGATGAGGAGGGATGGAGAGCAAGAGAGGCGAGGGGCGGGATGAGGTTGCTGGGTATTGCACAATATCAACCCCCTCCTAAACGAATCGCTCGGTTTACTGTTTACCCCCTCACTGCCCCACCTCCCAACACTCTCAGTGTTGTAGTCAAATGCTCATTCTCATAGTACTATGAATATTTTGTGATTGTATTAAAAAAAAAGAGAAAAAATACATATTGTTTTGTCAGGGTTTTAATTCCATTATTTTTATACACCGGTTACGTTATAAAATCCCACATTCATTAACCTACCATACTGGAATTAACTTTCAACATTCAGATTGCAGACCGAAAGACAAACCTAAAAATTATGTGTTATGCTTTGTTTGTTAAACTACATACCTATACTGCATAAATTTGTATTATCTTTTAAAAACTGAGATATAATTTTATATAGAATATTTTTGTTAATTAAATTTGAACCTAGTCTTTTCTTTTGCTAAAAGAGGCCCGCTCCAGGATATGATATCAGGAACTATTGCACCCAAAGTAGTAACTATAGAACTAGGCCTTGGTTATATGTGTGAAGATGATACAAGTCAACCAGCAGTAAGTACGGTAAGTAAAAGAGTGCAGTCGATCAGGCCCGCGGTTTGTATGTGACGCGCTATGGGCCCGAGAGATGTTTGCGCCCACCCTTCCGCCCCACCCCACCTCCTTACCCGAGGATATGAATCACAAATAAACAAACCCAATGCCATAGGCGTTTGACGATTTGAGATGCGCATTCGCAACATAACAACAAAATGAAACAATGACAGAACTATTTTTATTGTGTTCATTTTCGACCGCTAATAATGCGGGTTGCGCATTGTAAAAGTAAACTGTGCTAGCGCACGTAGGGGCTGTGTGGGGGGGGGGGGGAAGAGGGCGGGGTGGTGCGGCAGGGGGTGATGGACCCCGTCCATGGTGGGGATTAGTCGTTGGCGCGCCGTTTGGGAGGACGGGTGTTCCTGCCACGTCGCCTTTCCGCACTTGTGATGTGCTTCACAGTAAAGTACGCGCTGTATACTGCGACCTCTACTGATCGCAAAACATTAAATTTATCATTATTACTGTTAGGAGTACGAAGCTCTGTGGTTATGGCGTCAACGTCAAAATCTGCTTGAAAAATTGTAAAATATTTTATTTGTCGCGCTCCCAACAAACCTAAAGAGCCCTTGGGCTCTTGCACCCCTTTGGCCCTTGCGCCCCTTGGCCCTTGCGCCCCTGGGCCCGGGCCCACGGGCCCATTTACAAAATCGGCCCTGCAGTCGATAACATCAACAATGCCAATCCAGGAGAGCCGTAGGCACTCTCACCTGCCGAGAGGCATGATACTAGTTTACAATTAGATTGATTGTTTATTTACAATCGAAAAGTTACAATCACTGCAAACTTAAACTTGACTGGGAATCCGTGTATAGAATTTCTTGGAGCAGTTCTGGTCAAGTGATTTAGGGGATCAAAATCATTACAACCGATTCCATAACTGCTTGCAGAAACGTTTTTGGCGCGGCGTTGAGTGATATTCTTTACTGCAATATGATCGGACCATGCAGATTACTTTTTTTTTCTTCAACAAAAAATACCTCTTTGATTTGAACGATCAATGTTTAAGTAAATTTATATACAAATGTAAGCATATTTATCAAATTTAGCGTCCAAGACTTTGCTGGGCATTGTGGAGGCAGTGTTGTGCCGACAACTGCTCGGTTGGCAGTTTGTTGCTGTTTGTCGCCCACCTCCACACCTCGGACTCGAGGAACGACCTTGCGTTGCTGCAGCAGGAAGTTATTCCCAGGATCGGTTTCAGCGCAGGTGCTATCTGTCGCTGTAGGTTGCCGCTGCCAGCCGCCCAGGGTGCTCCACAGTCGCGCGGTGACAAGGTTCGTTCCCACAGCTTGTCACAATCGCCGCATTGATGATGATTGTTTAAACCGATCATTAGGACGTTCCGCGGCTCCGCGCTGCTGCGATCTCTCGGTAGGCCTCGACACTACTCGTGTCCCTGGGCCCAGCGGTGGATTAGCACTCTAGCAATAAAATTATGTTTGATTTGATTTCGGCGTAGCCTATTATGGCCCAACTAATACTGGAATTGAAAAATTAGCAAAAGCGATAAAATTATAAAAATATAAAAATGACATGGAAGCTTTTGGACATGGATCGTGATGTTCATTTTTCCCGATTTCCAATCCTATTGAATTTTTGCAAAAGTTCACTAAAACTCCTTATAAAAGAGAATAGGTCCGTAAGAATCGTTAAATTCTTTTGGATTAGTCTAGTAATGAAACTCCTAAAGTAATGCACAACAACATACCTATTCATTTGCTATGATGCACGCTTTTGCATTACCTTTTTAAAACAAATAACAGGTAAGGGACAAGCTCAAAATCTGTATTTCAGACACTTGCAACTGTAGTTTACTTTTCAGTACCAGGGGGGCCGAGCTTAAGCTCGGTAAAATTATTACTTTCGTTCTCACACAAAGCTCGTTCGCTCCGCTCACTCGCCAGGCCGAAGTGTGCTGCACTTTGGTATAATTTTCTTACACTACAGGTTAAAGATGTAACACATTGGTTTATATCTACAGTTATCAGCTGATTTTTGTTCAATTAATAAAATCTCCATAAAGATGACATGGAATCTTTGAAGGGCTCTAGCGCAAAACAGGATTTTTCCCAGCTATGGGACCAGCTCCAATCGATTTCTGGTGGCTAAAACCTCCATATTCAATAAAAAAATTAAAAATCCTTGGAGTGAAAAAAAAAACTTTGCCCGGACAAACGGAGCTTGTTTTAGAGTATAAGATAAGATAAGATAAAAGAAGGGGTAGATCTCGATATTTTCATGAGGTTCAGTGGGACGAAGGGATAATTGATGTCATTGGTTGTCCCCGCGTCGCGGCTGAGAGCGTGTGACGTCAGGAGTGAGTCACATCAGCTGTTAACCGTAAACAGCTGTCCAGTGCATCTCAGCCGGACGACATCTGTCAGTGATCGCCCGCATTGGCGGCATACAGGGTTTGTTGGAGGGAAACTCGATACGTACCACGAGACGGTGATGAGTCTGGACCGGACCGATGACGTTCCAGCTGCACTGCATTGTATAGACTAAAGTTCTGTACTGTAATAATGTGTTTCAGTGTTCATGTTAAACACGTAAAATACAAATAATTAATTGTCGTAAAATAATGTACATTCTTAAACAGAATAAACATCATAGAAGGTATATTAGATTGAATTAATTGTAACTATCATACAATATTTTTGAATAAATAAAAACATAAAATAACTGTTAGATAGAGGCATAAGCTTTCATTCTGCTACTAAAATGTCCAGAAATTTGTGATTTGTGTTGAATGGGTTTTTAGGCAATAGCCTATGCTGCTATTGTGGTAGTAACGGGAAACCTATTGCCAAGACAATAGGTTCCTTTTTTGTTTTGAGGTCCCCAAAGGGCATAATCCTTGTTAGTTCAAATTCATATACCATATAAGATAAACAATAAAACATTTACCTTTTAATCAATTTTATGGTTTATCCTATTGAAAATTTATGTTTGCTTTTACACTTAACAGTTGACTATTATTTTTCCGGAAGATGATCTACTATCCTAATGGTTCTAAATATAGCAATTTTAGCTAATATTGCTTAATTTCATTACAGTGATGAGCAGCCAAATAGTTAACATATGTATTAGAAAAAAACATCATACAAAATATTCATACCGCCAGGATTTCATAAACCGTCCAAGTAACCTACAGAATTTTCGAGGTACCGAATTTCCGCTGTGCTGCGTTACCATTAACATGTATCCAAGCAAATGACTTATGACTTCTTAATAAAACATAAGAAAAATTAGAAAATTTAAACTAGAGAGTTTTACCTTAGCGGGGAAAATTTTAGAAAAAGCTTTGGTAATATTATTTAACCTACTGTAGTTTTCAATTAAGAGTCTAATTCTTAAACCGTATTAACTTTTATGTAACTGAAAATAAATAAATTTATATCATTGAATGGTGAATTTTGTTGTAACAAGTAGTTTACGCATTTCATCTCAGCCATCCTATATTGCTTAGCATCAAACATTAAGAAATAATGTCTATAATGTGATCAGATTTATTATATTATTAAATTATTATAAATTAATTTATTGTAATTGTTGGCTACCAGGAATTGCTTTGATAAATATATGGTTTAACTCACCGTCTCCAGCAATCCAAAATTGTTTCAAATGTGAACAATTGTTTCGCCCTTATTTAACAAGGGCATCATCAGCACTGAATAACTTGAGGTTAAATCATCTTTATCTTCTTGAACTTGTTGTTCGTGTCAAAAGTTAAAATAGAATTTAAAATACAAAAATCATCAAATAAAAAACAGTACATTTTACACAAAAACATAGATTGCAGTCTAACCCTACTTATCATGTTTGTCAACATGTATACACTGGTCTGGACTGGTTGACAGGTTTGGTAGCACTAGCCTCCTGTATCAAGCATCTTCGTTGCTGTATTGTACAAGTTGGTCATATATAACGTTAGCAGCGAAGTTTGTCTGTACATTCATAAGTCGGTGAGGATGAAGCTTGCTGGCATTATATATTTCCATTTCCTCCAGACGGTCGAGCCTTCTAGATTTAGTGCATACATGTAAAACTTCTAGCCCATCTGACATAGGTTGATAAGCATGACCTGTATCTCGGATGTGAGTGGCAAAATTAGAGCTTTGTGGTGTAAGTAGTTTACTCCCTACTGCTTGAATGTGCTCTTTGTATCTGGTCTCAAAACTCCGTCCAGTCTGCCCTATATAAAATGAATCACATTCACCACAATTAATCTTATAAACTCCCTGTTTATCGCTTACACCTAACTTCTTATTTTTCGGGGGGTTGAGGGACCTGGACAAGTTGTTGTTAGTTTTGAAAGCAATAGTGATTGGGGCATTCTTAAAAATATTATTTGCTACCTTACCGGCAGTGTCGTTATATTCTATAGTTACAAATTTCTTGTCTTCAGTTGTTACATTGCGAGAAGTGTTTGACATTCTACTGTGCATTCTGTCAATGAGAGAGGGTTTGTAGCCATTCTGCTGAGCAATAAATTTGATTGTCTGTAACTCTATGTATTTGTCCTCTGTTGACAATGGTAATTTGATTAGACGGTTGATCATGAATCTAAAAGCAGCCATCTTATGTGAATAAGGATGGTTGGAGGAAGAGTGTATAACCTGGTCTGTGTGAGTTGGTTTCCTGTATATGTTAAATTTATGATGCCCCTCTTGTTTTGATATGGTAAGATCTAAATAATTAATCCTGCTATCTTGTTCAATTTCCTGGGTAAATTGTAGGTTTGGGTGTAGGCTATTGATGTAATTATGAAATAGACTAATTTGACGTTCATTTCCCTTGTAAAGACATATTACATCGTCTACATATCTTTTCCAATAGACTATCTTATCTGTGTACCTGTTGTTGTTGATTATTTGCTGATTTTCAATATGATCTAAGAACAGTTCTGATAAAATAGAGGATAGAGGTGACCCCATTGCAAGACCGTCATTCGGAGTGTAGTAAGAATCGTCGAACTCAAAATAATTTTGTTTCAAGACCAATTTAGTTAGTTTGGTGAGTTCATTAATCTGGTCAGAACTAAGTTTATTGGCTTTTTCCAAGTTCTGCTTAAGAATGTAAATTGTTTCATTAACTTTTGACACGAACAACAAGTTCAAGAAGATAAAGATGATTTAACCTCAAGTTATTCAGTGCTGATGATGCCCTTGTTAAATAAGGGCGAAACAATTGTTCACATTTGAAACAATTTTGGATTGCTGGAGACGGTGAGTTAAACCATATATTTAAATAATTTATATTAATTGTATAGATAATAGTAGAAATGTCAGGGTTTGGACCGTTCATAATCAAAACGTTAAAAATGCTACTAGCGTCGAAAAAATTAACACAAGGTGAGACACAAAGCAAAACAAGACAACACTTGGTAAAATGTAAATTAAATCCATTTTTTTATATATGTGAGCTACGAATATGTTATGAGAACAGTCAAGTATTTGAGTATTGTATGGAAATTAAGTTAATTTATCGTATTACAAATGGCCACCATTAAAAAACGCTTAAAAGATAAATTAAACTACAGAGTTGGTGAAGATTTCATAAAATTTTTACTTTAGTAAATCAATTAACTATCTCGTAGTTGTTTCCGAACCAAAAGGAGAACAAATTCCGCTACTGTAGTGTAAGTGTCCATATGGGTGGAGATTATATCCCCCCACACACGGGTTCTCCCTTTAGGCAAAGGTAGAGAAGTGAATCTCTTTCGACACCGAGTAGCTTCGGTCCTCCCGCCAGTAACACGTTCAGCACCTGTATATAAGTCGCCGCACCGTCGCCACAATCATACGAGAACTAAAAAGTTGAAGTCAATCATTTTTTATAGTATGTATATTTCGACTTGATATTTTCAACTCTCAATTCGTAGACTTTAATAGTTTAAATTTTCAATAAAGATAGAATATACGTATTAATTATTTTTCGAATTTATATTACTAAAATCCATTACTTTGTAACTCCGTTCATGTTATTCGTCCTGAAAAGAGTTATATTTAAAGTAATGCTTTTACCTTATGTTAATAATTTGCATTTTTAAAATACGTTCACTATCTACCATTTAATTCCATAGTTTTTATTTTAAAGCTTGTATAAAGGTTTCTCTCTGACGTTTATATATACAGTGCACAGTCGTATCAGGCTAGAAGGGATTTGCTCGGCGTTTCACACTAATTGAATTCGCTTTTACTTTTAACACTTTCTGAAAATAAATTAACTAGAAATTTAGTTTAAAGTGATATAGTTACTATCGTTTCCTGTTAAAGAAGATATCTTTACTGATAAAATTAGAATTTGTCCATCATATGTTGAATATTGAATTTTGGCGATTTTATGTTTTATGCATAAGAGAATTAATAAACGGTATCAGTTAACTGACACATACTTTCTCCCAACAATATAAAAAATATGTTAAAAGCTTCAAACATTAATGTCTTCATGACTCAGTCGGATAGCTACGAGCTGAGCAGCGCTCGTTTGACCCTACGCGCGTCTGTGACTTTTAACAACGTACTGCGTTTACCGCTAAATGAAAAATTGAATTTTCTCCGCAACCACTTGACGTAGAGCAATAATTTAAAATACTGGATTATTTAGTTTTTTGAGCTTGATTTAATGGTGATAAGTAAAATTTATTTCAAGATAACAGCTATTTTGAAAATTCAAAAAATTTATTTTTTAAACATTTTTATTTTATAACTTTTGAACGCGCATTTTCTCGGAGATGCGGGTGGTGTCATTTTAATCAGCATTTTAATCCTAATAAACCACAAAATTTTAATCAAAATCGTTAGAGCCGTTTTTGAGAAATTTTGATTTTTCACGTTTTTTGAGGGTTTTTGGGGGTAAACTACCCTTAAAAATCAAAAATTCAAAAAAATGAAAAAAACGCCTGGAATTATCGTGGGTTTGGACCTACATACCAAATTTCACAAAAATCGGACCATTGGGGCATTCTCTAGCTCTGTTTACATCCAGACACACAGACACACACACACACACACACACACACACACACACACACACACACACACACACACACACACACACACACACACACACACACACACACACACACATACACACACACAGACAGACATCACTCCGAAAACCACTTTTTTGGACTCAGGGGGTACCACAATGGATAAATCCACCAACAACTCAAATTCGAAAATTTTGACGAAAACAATACTTTCTCCATATACTATGGTATAGGGGGAGAAAGTAAAAATCGGTGTCATCTAAATTACTATCTGTTTATGACACTCATGGACCGTACTTTGTCCACTTTTCGCATGAAAACGGCTATACTTGATGTAATTAATGGTTTCCAGTCATAGACTAGAGTGGTTTGAAAGTAAATGGCAACTTTAATTGTAGTCACGACTTTAGGGCTTTGCCTTTTAGTCTGTCAAAGTAGTCAAGTTGTGCTAAAATGCCATCTTTGTCAGACTTTAACACGAAAATGGCTTTAATCGTTAATTATGAGAAAATTTCTTTGTAGGGTATTGGTGTATAGTATATAGAAAAGGCTCTTAGATAAACCAGTTTTGTCAATAAACCTCTGTTTTGTAGTAAAAGACAAATTAAACTTATGGGAATACTTTCATTATATATCTTTTAATACGTTCCGTATTAAACAGTTAATGTGCATCACATATAGCAGCACATAAATTATTGAATACAGACTTATTAATCTCTAACCATTCAACCATTTTGGCACTCAAAAGAGGGCGAGATTAGAGCACTATTCCTTTGTTCTAAATACGATAGGAATAGAAATTGGATTATTTAATTATTGATACCTATCAAAGATTTTGCTCCTTAACTCTTCACATCCATCAATTATCCATGCAAACTAATTAGTTCTTAATCTAGTTTTAATTCCAGGCTATGACCAAAAGAAATACATTGTTTCATAAACAATAATATGTGAAATCGCGAACATTTAAATCAATTCGGGAATATTCTAGGCACGAGGCAGTATACAATGCAATGTACATACAATGAATTTGTTCAGGTATTTTTTTACACTGACACAAATTTTTAATCAGGATGGTTTGTGAAATAGACTAGTTTAGACTGTATTTTTTGACGTAATAGTTTTTTTTATAAAAAAATAAATTAATTTATATCCTATGCCATTACTAGCAATCTTTTCGCAGTTGGTAAGTCTACACCATATAAGTTTGAATCATATTACAAGTTCAAGCTTCTTGCTGGTGTAATTCTTATTTGGGTTAATCACCCATCATATTAAACCCACTCTTGTACATGGTTAATTATTTAGCCTACTCATTAACCTGAAACAGTAATATTATACGATTTATAGTTATTTTTACTCCTATTTTTTTACTGTTTATACAACATTTATAGGCCCTATATAATGTTTTCTTGCTAGATCGTTACATTATTTATAACCAAGTATTAAAAAAATTACCTAAACAAATAGTGGAATAAATGGTTATAAAGAAAGAAACCGTGGATCAATAATATTTAAGTGACATACTGTACATGTTGCAATCACATTTTGCCCAATAAATTCACCTCTAAAGTGAATCAAAATATAAGAAAAGTTTAATGACTGTTGAAAGTTCAAACGTATCGTCAAACTAGTAGTTTCACCTATAACAAGGTAGACAAAAGATTGAAATGTGAGTTGTTAACTGTTTCCGTGCCCCTCTGTCGTTATCTCTGGTTCCAAAATCCCAACGTTCTGTCGCTTCCTCTTCGTTTCATCACTATTTACTTGTCTCTCTGAGTGAACGACCTTTTTATAATATCGTTCGTAAGTTAATGACAAAATTGACAGTTTACATTTGTATGTTGTAATATACATATAGGCATACTGATTTATAAAGAGAATATAATTTGTTTTATGTTTAGGTACTGCATCAATAGTGTCCAAAACTATATACGAAAACTTTCAAATGATTGTCAATATCAACTGACAATAAGACGATTTAAGAATACAGAAACCTATAAGATGTTTTATAGTATATTTTATTTCAAGTACCGAAAGTGGCATTTTCCAGATCGTGCTGAAGTTTCTTAAACCTAAAGTTACTTTAAAGCTTCTTAAATTTAAGTTCCTTAATGCAAGGAACATTAAATTTCACGTGTGAGGCAAAGCCGAACACAGGAACATTAAATTTGACGTGTGAGGCAAAGCCAAACACAGGAACATTAAATTTCATGTGTGAGGCAAAGCCGAACACAGGAACATTAAATTTCACGTGTGAGGCAAAGCCAAACACAGGAACATTAAATTTCAAGTGTGAGGCAAAGCCAAACACAGGAACATTAAATTTCAAGTGTGAGGCAAAGCCGAACACAGGAACATTAAATTTCACGCGCGAGGTGAAGCCGAGGACGTGAATCATTGTAGTATATATAGTGCCTTAAAAACACCCTCGGTAGCTACAAGTTATGAACAATATTTTGCATCGCAACGCAAAACAGACGTAACTAATCTATATATTTTAAATCAGTAACGTAAAAACACCATAGGGCAGTTTGGTTTTCGGTCCTATATTAGCAGGCTTTATTTGTATTTCATAAATATTCACGTTAAATTTGTAAAAAATGAAAATAAACTTTCCTTATAAAGCTTTAAAGTTGGGAAAACTGTAAACTTTTCCAACGCTATGGAGAGTTCGTATGAGACTTCCGCACTGGACCGATTTACAGGGAGTTTGTACAAAATAAAAGCAAAATTCTTCTATAATAACAGTTTTTATTTACTTTAACGTTATCTTTTTTCTTTATATTACCAAAATTGTAATTTAAACCCCCTTACAACGAGACCTTTACAACCTTTCAATCAGGTGATTGTAAACACACGAGGTATTTGTCTAAATAGCCTACTGTAGAAAAGAAACCGCTCAAGAAGAAATTTGGTTTATTATGGCCTGTACCTAATAAACGCATATAAGTAGCAATTTAAAAAGTACATTTTATACATGTTTAACATTATCTGCCTAGCTCTCCACTTACCATGACCGGAGCTGAATCCGTCGAGTATCGTCGGGCAACGTATCTGTTATCATTTGGAATGTCAAAACAGTTAAAACAGCTGATTAAAAGCTACTTGCCATGAAGTGTAAAGAAAATATTGTTTTAGAGCCTATTGTACACGTGCATCGATTCCAAAATATAAAAAATATAAAAAGACGAATCGAACCTTATGAACCACACAAAACTACGCATTCCGTATTTCACAAAACAAATTAGTTCAAAATATCCAATTAATTATTATATATTCTAGGCAATATACAGTGTACTATAACGACAAAAGTTTATATTTTACCTGCACATTTTAATTAGGATTGTTAAGCTGGTTATGTTATATTCAATTAAGTGATGGGGGAAAGAAGTGAAAGCTAATGTTGTTGATCCTTACAGGTGGAGGTAACATTCGTTCATCTTTTCAGAGAAAAAACTACATTATAGTATTTTCCTATAATTTATAGCTTTACTACCTCCCTCAAAACAAATATTTGTGGGAGGCAGTAAATTAAATTGCCATTTATTAAACCGTTACGACATTCACCTAAGAGTTCTAAATACAGTCTAACTTTTCCAACTTAACGAAGTGTGTTCGTATACTGTATATTGAACAAAATTAACTTTGCCTAAATTCAGGCTGTCTAGAGTTACATATTAATGAACATATAATTATATTGCAGATAAATATCGTAAATGATAGCCCTGCTGTAATTTTCTTATGATTTGATTATTTAAAAAACTACAGTAATATTGTTAATTTCTCTCTACTTGCCTATACTCTTGCCCGGTACCATTTCACTGTCACACACTCACATAATGTTTCTTTACATTTTTCGCAAGGCTTCCTTCTGAATTTTGCTTAGATTTTGATTATATGTTGAGCTATAACATGTTTTTGATAATGTGGGATTGAATAAGGGAGAAATAGGTTCACACAATTTTTTTTACTGCCATATTACAATAATTTGATAATTTTTTAAACATAAATTCCAGATTCGATCTTTGTGCTTAGGTAATTTATATGTATATGTCAATTAAAACTTAAATTCTTGTCGATTATTACTTTCAAGAATTTGGTTTATTCGACTTCTGTTAATATATTAAATTCACAATAAATTTCTGGAGATCGTTGGGGATAAAGCTCTTGTTCTGCTTGTGATGCGAGGGATGTTGGACGAGCGCAGGGCCATGTTGGGTCCAGGACACAAGCAAGATTGGCCTTCCAAATCTAGTTCTACTGCAGCTACTAGGCCTACGTCATTCTCATGCTAAACCAAATGCAGATCAGGCAGAGGTACACACCATGTGGTAAAAGATTTATTTCCCGAGCAATGAAAATTCTCTAAACTTCGTAAAGGCATACAATGAATCAAGTATCCTCGAAAATCCTCACTTCTTTACTTCCTTACTTTACTACTTTTTTACTCGTCATTCCAGAGAGTGCTGCCTGCCTAATGGATTGCATTTAACGTACCGTACCTCAGGTAGAAGTACAACACGTTGGTTTACTTTTACTTGTGTTGGTTACTATTTTACCAACTTCCTCTTTACTGTAAATTTAAACTTAACTATAGGAGCACAATTTGACGTCATCATAGCGGAGTCTCTTGTGACCTCCCCATCTCATTTAACTTACTCGTATAATATTATCTCTTGATTTCGTAAAATTTATAGTCATAAAATTAATCGTCTTTGAGGAAATCTGCCGTTAACAGTGTTATAAACCTCTTTATTGCTACCGCTTATTGAATTTTCTCATTTTTCTTGGATGGGTTGAAGATAAGAGTCAGATGGCGGTCCCTCTCTCTCACTAAACCGTGTTATGATGCCCCTCTCTCTCACTCGCGCCGCAGCCGCAGCAGGACCTCAATGTCTCCTCTGGATTGTTGACATGGACACGTGGTTGCCACCGGCTCCCTTTCACTTAGGTCTACTTTACTTCACTCGTGTTGACTTGTATCATCACTTAACGCATCGGCCGCTTGGTCTAGGGGTATGATTCCTGCTTTGGGTGCAGGAGGTCCCGGGTTTCAAATCCCGGAGCGGCCCTTGAAGTTTTGAATCATAAGGGATAAGTATTTTACGATGACTAGAAGAATAATAGGTATCATATTCTTTTACCTTTCCTTGTTATGTACTTGCAAATAATTTAAAAAATTTGAATACATCAGCATTAGCGTTTTAGTAAAAAAAGTAAAATTAAATCTCAAATTTTTTTAGATAAATTTTAACTCTTTAATAAAGCAAAGGTTAGGAACATATTTAAATGCTTTTACAAGAAGGAGAGAGACATGATTTTTTTCTTACATAAACCTAATAGTCAATCAAAACTTTTTTGGTTGGACGTAACATTCAAAAGATAGCAATTTTGTTTCATTATATTTGGCATTATTTAATAGTTTTCTTAGGCTGCCAATGTAATTTATATACTGATGTCGCTTATCCATGTCGTTTTTTAGCTATGGACGACTCTCTTGAAAGTTGGTTAAAGAAGAGACAATGGTTATTTGTTTATTTTTCAATATGTTTAATTATAGGTACCGGTTACTGTTAAAGGAGGGTTTGGTCATGAGGAATCGATTGGTGCTGGTCCATGAAAAAAAAAAATAAACGGTTTCCGTCCTACAGCTGCAGATTGTCTATACGTTAGTTTTATTGGCATTTTCTGTAGTTACTAAATTGGAAAAAATCTTTGCGAAAAATTGTAGAAATAAACGAACATGTTACATATCCAAATAGTGCAGCATTCTCTGGAATGCCGAGTGAGCGAAGCGAACGAGCTCATTGTGGGGGCGAGTGACCTGAGCGGTGCGAACAAAATCGTCTCTCCCAAGTTTTTGAAGTTGACCGAGAGTAAACCCTCAGTTACCCTGGTTCTACATAAGTAAATTTAAGCATACTACTTAACTTTTTTCAAGCAAACATGGAACTCCGAGCAATTAATGCATAAAATTAAGTCTTCACGAACATAAATAAGTTAAACATAAAACGTAACTAACATAAAATAACTTTAGTTTTGATATTCGTGGGTAGATTGTTGTGACATTATTTATCTAAACTCAAAGCTTTGTGGGCAAAACATCAAATTACCTGGGATTGTCAAAATTATCGACTTTTTTATCTGTTTTTAGCTCTAAAACCATAATGCTTTGTTTGAATATCGTTCGGCTTAATGTACACCACCTTATCTTTGTACAGTATTTTAAGCCCCAATAACAAAATAGTTATGAAATATTGTATAGCATTATTGTATTAGATTTACAGTAATTGCATAGTACAGTTTCAAATTACGAAAAATATTTTATTTATTGATTTGGAACTTTTTTTAAACCATATTGTGACAGTCATTTTATATTCGACGTAAATGTCCCAATTATCTGTGAGCCCATTTGCTGACGCTTATTTCAGTATGAATCATAATACTGTACAACCGTGGGTACGTTTTCTCCTCGTGCAAATGAAGCTAAAAAATTAAAGTATTACAAAATATGTATTTGAATCATTCCAACAACCTCAATACTTTCATAATCTCTCTATTCTGTCCCTCTTCACTTGAATTACGTTTGTGAAATTTTATTTCAAATTACCGTACGGTATGTTTGGGGATGTAAAACATAAAATCAGTGAGATCTTATTTTACTTATAATATTTACATTATGATTATTCATAATAATCATAATGTAAATATTATAATGTAAAGAATACGTATGAAAATAGATCTAGGTAAAAACAAAGTATTGTAATATATTTTGCAAACCAGATATAAAAGTGAAAATTGTATTCGTGTATTTGGCGAGTTTGATCGCTCAGGGCCAGCGGTCGGAGAGTGCAGCTGCAGCTGCAGTAACGAGTGTTTCCCTCGACTGCCCTTCTCTCTCTTCTCTTCAACGTCATTATTTTTGTCTGCAGCTTCCTTTTTGTCTCTGTTTTGACGCATAAAAGATAAGGTTTTTATATACAAACAAATTGTGACAAGAAAAAATAAACGTGAATTAATGAAATCATTATGAGTATGTTTAATCTGTTGATAATAAAAAAACAAGTATAGTTTTTTGTTACAGGTATATCTGCTGTTAACTGTTTAAAAATCTCAAATATATTAATACAGAGTTGATTAAAAATAGTTTAGCTTGGTTTAACAATATTGAGTTGTTTAAATTGTTTATCTTATAAAATAGGCTAATATGATTATTAAAAAATATATAAATCATACATGTGTGCAAAATAAGTGTTATCAATTAAAGAATAATGGAATTAATGTTAATGTTGAGTTATCTGTACAATATGAGAGGGTACGGCGATTAGCCTAAAATTGATATATTTTGGTGTCTTTTAGGATATTTTTAATTTGTAAGGAGTGAGTCTTTTAAAAATATTTGTTATAAAGGACCTCTAACTACGTAAGACGCTTAATGATACTTTAAAGATAATCTAACATACTATGTTACTTAAACAGATATTTTGTAGTACTTTAATTTTCTTGGCGCCATTTAGTCCACGTTGAACTCTTTTGAATGAAGGAATACACCATATAACTATATATAACGTTAATTCCCTGAGGAACCGGGAGCCAAGAAAAGCTTGGCAGTGGTTGATGCAGTGAAACATGTGAAGCAATAAGCAATGTATCAGGGGATGGCGGAGAGGGGCAGATGCAGTGAAACATGTGAAGCAATAAGCAATGTATCAGGGGATGGCGGAGAGGGGCAGATGCAGTGAAACATGTGAAGCAATAAGCAATGTATCAGGGGATGGCGGAGAGGGGCAGATGCAGTGAAACATGTGAAGCAATAAGCAATGTATCAGGGGATGGCGGAGAGGGGCAGATGTAGTGAAACATGTGAAGCAATAAGCAATGTATCAGGGGATGGCGGAGAGGGGCAGATGCAGTGAAACATGTGAAGCAATAAGCAATGTATCAGGGGATGGCGGAGAGGGGCAGATGCAGTGAAACATGTGAAGCAATAAGCAATGTATCGGGGGATGGCGGAGAGGGGCAGATGCAGTGAAACATGTGAAGCAATAAGCAATGTATCAGGGATGGCGGAGAGGGGCAGATGCAGTGAAACATGTGAAGCAATAAGCAATGTATCGGGGGATGGCGGAGAGGGGCAGATGCAGTGAAACATGTGAAGCAATAAGCAATGTATCGGGGGATGGCGGAGAGGGGCAGATGCAGTGAAACATGTGAAGCAATAAGCAATGTATCGGGGGATGGCGGAGAGGGGCAGATGCAGTGAAACATGTGAAGCAATAAGCAATGTATCGGGGGATGGCGGAGAGGGGCAGATGCAGTGAAACATGTGAAGCAATAAGCAATGTATCGGGGGATGGCGGAGAGGGGCAGATGCAGTGAAACATGTGAAGCAATAAGCAATGTATCAGGGGATGGCGGAGGAGGGGGCAGATGCAGTGAAACATGTGAAGCAATAAGCAATGTATCGGGGGGATGGCGGGAGAGGGGCAGATGCAGTGAAACATGTGAAGCAATAAGCAATGTATCAGGGGGATGGCGGAGAGGGGCAGATGCAGTGAAACATGTGAAGCAATAAGCAATGTATCGGGGGGATGGCGGAGAGGGGCAGATGCAGTGAAACATGTGAAGCAATAAGCAATGTATCGGGGGATGGCGGAGAGGGGCAGATGCAGTGAAACATGTGAAGCAATAAGCAATGTATCGGGGGATGGCGGAGAGGGGCAGATGCAGTGAAACATGTGAAGCAATAAGCAATGTATCGGGGGATGGCGGAGAGGGGCAGATGCAGTGAAACATGTGAAGCAATAAGCAATGTATCGGGGGGATGGCGGAGAGGGGCAGATGCAGTGAAACATGTGAAGCAATAAGCAATGTATCGGGGGATGGCGGAGAGGGGCAGATGCAGTGAAACATGTGAAGCAATAAGCAATGTATCGGGGGATGGCGGAGAGGGGCAGATGCAGTGAAACATGTGAAGCAATAAGCAATGTATCGGGGGATGGCGGAGAGGGGCAGATGCAGTGAAACATGTGAAGCAATAAGCAATGTATCGGGGGATGGCGGAGAGGGGCAGATGCAGTGAAACATGTGAAGCAATAAGCAATGTATCAGGGGATGGCGGAGAGGGTAGATGCAGTGAAACATATGAAGCAATAAGCAATGTATCGGGGGATGGCGGAGAGGGGCAGATGCAGTGAAACATGTGAAGCAATAAGCAATGTATCGGGGGATGGCGGAGAGGGGCAGATGCAGTGAAACATGTGAAGCAATAAGCAATGTATCGGGGGATGGCGGAGAGGGGCAGATGAGGAGGAGGGAACTACCCCTTCCACCGACAGTAATCCTCTCTAGCTTCCCCTCATTCTGTAGGACTCCTAGCGAACGTGAAATGTGTGCTATCACACAAACAGTACTTACTAAGGTGTCTAATAGGTATTAAATTACCTTTTCCAAGTAAAAAGGTTGTTACAACAGCCTTGATATGGAAATGTTGGCATTTAGGAACGAACTCCAAAAAATGAAATTCAAGTTAGGCGTGAGATTGTAAAAAGGTGTTTCAAACTTTATGATTACCACAATAATTTTATTTCACTTTTTTCTCGTTATAGGGGGTTTTTTAAGAAGAAAAATAAACAAGAGAAAGTTGTATAAATTAATAAGTTTATGATGGCAATGACATTTTTCATTGCGGTAGTGATAACTAAATCTTATACTCTAAAACAAGGAGGGCATATTTTGCAGGGGCGTAGTTTTTAAGTCGTCTCTTTTTCTTTTTTATATTTGGTTTGTATATGGAGTCTTCGGCTACGAGGTAGCGATTGGAGGTGGTCACATGACTTCAAAAAATGCGGTTTCTGTTTTACAGCCCTGCTCGTGTTATCTTTACCTACCTTTTAAGTAGCTACTAAATTGAACAAAAGTAAGTTTATAACTGTAGAAATAAACCTAAGTGTTAATTTTCAACTGAGGCTCATTACATTTCAACCATATCACAGCTCCCTGCATGTGGGCTCTTGAGCGAACGGAGCGGAACACATCCGGCAAGTTTACCAAGCAAGTGATCGGTCTTCCCTTTGAAATTAGAATTTTAATCACTAATTGTAAGATTCACTGCTTTAAAAAATTATTTCCAATTAAGAAATGTTTTAATGCTGTAATAAATGAGATGAAAGAATATATCTCAGCTAAGTTTTTGTATTTTATTGAGTTCGTTTTGTATATTTGTGTAGGTGTGTAGGACAAACATAATAAATTTTGCCTATCTTGATTTATATTTGTGGATTACACTGTAATAGGGTGGTGGAGCGATGGAGCGATAATGAGCAACCGTTATTTCGCAGTCTAAGTTGTATCAAACAGTTCAAAGTTAGAACAGCTTTGAATAAGTAACTTAGTCCACGTACAATATGTGGTGAATCAAACTTTTATGTTACGGCTACCCCTATCCCCCCTCCGTCGGAACTCCCTATGCGCATGACCCCCCTCCCTTACGGCACCCCCCCCCCCCACTCTCGCACTCCCCCTGACATATCCTAGTCATCTGTCACTTCCCCTCACATTTAACCACGGCTCTCAATATAACAGTTTTACTTTTTCGGATATTTCACATTTGAATTTCTTAGGGTTTGATGTTTAATTCTATAATAAGCCATGTTTTGGGATGAAATTATTTCCCTAGGTGAAATAAACAAGAGCTTGGGAGTGCTTCAAGACAAACACGCTCGCTATACATCATATACGGAACAAACATGCTCGCTGAACAAAGCTTGGCCAAAATGCTCGGCGAGCATGTCGCCCCTGTATTGGGGGCTTTAGTCAAAATTTCTGTTGTGCACTAACATCTATGAGTTTCATTGGACTACTTACACAAAACTATAAACACTATTTTATTTATTCTAAAACTAATAGTCTGAATTGTCTTTTGCTGTTTAATTTGTGTCGATTAAATTTAACACTATCATTATCTTTCCAAGTTAAAAATGCGCAAATAGTAAAAAATGATTTAATATTAAATAAGAGATTTTTTATAAGTAGCCAAATTTAACCAATTTTCAAATAGCTATAGTTTCATGATGGTTGGTCGTAACAATCAACTTTATTCATGCAGTGTGTTGGGAATTTCCTCTACTTTATTTATGTCAACGACATATATGTAAGCATATTTTCGGAGTACATTTCAGGAGCACAAAGAAAATCTTGGTGCAAACTTCAAATTCGGATCCAGCACTCCAAAAACATATAAAACAGCAGAAAACTCCATACTGTATTATTTTCCTCAAGGCGTATTTTTAAGTACATTTTTACTGGACTAATAGCAGTAACTCTACCATTTGCACTACTATAACTTGAAAACCAACTACTTACGCAAAACTTTAAACATGCATCCTTTTAAACCGTATGTTCAATGGTACAATACAATAGAACACAAAATCATGCACAGGGTAAAAACGGACATATATAATTATAATATAGAAACGATCAAAAATATACAAACATAGGCCTATACAAGAACAAAGGAATAATTATAATTGACTTAAGGTAATTTTGATGTGTTTGTCAGTTAATGCAATTTATTTGTGAGATTCCTATTTAGTTATAACACAATTCCGTTAATCGGAAGCTACACTTCTCTTTTCAAATCCGTCGACGTTATATTTGAATGGGTGTTTCCCGGCGAGAGGACATTTAATGAGAGTGTGAAATGTTCAGAATGCCTCGTGCTGCATCGCTATCGATGATACCACCGACTCTTTAGGCAGAATGATTAATTAATAGTCCAACGATCAATAACTGCTGGTTATAGTTCGGGTTTGGAACGCTTTATACTCTCTCCTAGTTACATTTCCGTAAAGCCAGTAAACTCAAAAACTTCATTGAAAAATTATTTAAGTTTTAACAGACGACTTAAAATAAATAAAAACCAAAATTTTTTGGAAAAGGTTATATGTAAGTTGATTTCTAATGCTTAAAATAATAATTCATAATAATAGCTTGAAACAATCATAACCTTAATACTACAGTGTTTTTTTTTTTTTTTTTTTTTTTTTTTTTTTTTTTTTTTTTTTCTGAAAAACGCTAAAAATAATTTATCCAATTTCTGAATGTGTTAAACCAATACAAAATAATGATTAAAATATAAAATTTAAAATAGCGAAATATTCAGAATACATAGAAATTTATGAGTAGTTTATTTGAAGACGAAATTTATTGGGGAATAGTGGATTGTTCTCGTGCTGATCGTGTGGAGATGTTCGCGCAAGAGTGTTGGTATCTAGATGATAATGATATTTCTATAGTGATATACTGTATTAGAATACAGTGATTCGCTCGTTTCCACTTTGTGCAAAAGTCCCACTAGTGTGCATGTTGCTCGAAATCGAGTAATCGAGTTCCTATACTGATAAAACATTTCATTTCCTATAACAGAGAAATTTTCATTTTCTATATCAACTCTTGGTAAAAAATTTTTAGGCCTACATTCATTTTGCCAGATGACCTTGGTCTTTTGCGTAGCTTAATTTAATAGCTATAGTTTCTCACGGGCCAAAGCCCCTAGTCAGCTGCCTTTACAATTTTTTAAAATACAGTAGTAAGAATTAGATCCTTGCTGAATGCCGATGTTTTGCCAAATAATTCCATGTAATAATTTCAATTTCATTTTTAATATTTTTCTAATCATTTCCTCAATCACTTACCTCCGAATCCTGAAGAATGAAAGCATAAGTTTAAAAAAGTTAAAACCATCGAACCATAATTTGAGTGGGAATTAACATAATCATAATAATACAAATGAGACTGGTAACGTGCCCGGTAACCAGCATCAATGTCACAATTAAACTCCTTTCAATCAGAGCAGTTTACAACATATGAATTATAAAACTATTCAATTGTCCTGATTAGCCAGTCATCGATATAAACATTGGTGCTTCTAGCAGGTTTTCCATCAATAGTGACACCAAAATTTAATATAGTAAGCTTTAAGTAATTAAATTATAGTCTTCAATCATTGGCGTTAAATGGTTACAGTTTTAAAATCAAACTAAAACAGACGTTGTGATGTTAATGTGACGTTCTTCATCTCCATGTTTTTCTTCTGGAGGACGTTTTTACGTTATTTATCATTTCCTCATAGCTTTTTGGACATTCCGTTATTTTTCTCTAGTCCCTTTGGCAAAAACCTTTAATTTGAGACCACTCAGTTAATTCTACAATTTGTGAAACGCCCACAGCTTTGTTCTAAATATCTTTCGCATGCATATTTAATGCAACCTGTTAACCAGGTACACGCCTTGGTTTAATATAACCCCTTTCTTGTAAAAAGGTAGATAGTACTTTCGCTGATGTTCAATGTTTACTCTTCAAAGCAGTTTATTTGAAAATTAATTTCCTTAACAATGTTAATCAAATGGGAAAACTACTAAGGCCCTTCATTTTAAATGGATATTTACCAGTTTACTTTTGGAACAACTTCACACCAAGCTATATCTAGCCTAATAAATGACACCAAAATCATTGAAATCGGCTGAAAACTGTGGGAGGAGTTCCTTTGAAAAAACCGTGTGGTGAATTATATAAGTTTATATAGATAGATATATAAGAGAGTGAAATTTTAAGTAAATCATACAAACTTGGGCTATTTGATTCACTTTTTGAATTTTTATTTAATTTGAGTAAGATAGAATTGTTCATAGTTGATCGACACATGGTATTCGTTGGTCGCTGGTGACAACGCCAACGACCCAGCCAGCAATGACATTGACGCGACGATGGGGAAACGTAGTAGCATTGTCTTGTGTCTCGTGCGACACCTCCGATATCAGACATCAACAGTTGATACTGGGTAGCACATAACACTGTACGCGTAACGTAGCTGGAATACCTCTGTCAAATGTATTGATGGTTCTTGGTTAGATTGGTGGATAACATTCACCAATGTTGTGCTGTGCTGGTATTGAATATATTTTGAACTGAGTACTGTATAAAATTAATTTCAGTTCAGTCCTTATTTCAGTAATTGATAAAGTGATAAAAATTCGACTGGTCCATGTCCTTTATATATACTGCTTTTAGCATAACTTTTTACATTGATTTTTAAAATAACTGGTTTTTGACAGGAAAAAATTATACTTATTGAAAGTAAACAACCATTTTAATGTGAAATAAAGATAAAGGTGTTTAAGCTAAAAAAAATTGGAAAATAAAACATAAGTTTACTTATTAAATTTTACTTAAGGCTCCGGTCTACCCGAGCCCGAATGCCGTCTCGCGGCCGCGGCCGTAGCGCTAGGCGAGTTTTGGATGCAGAGGTTTACGGGAATCGTGTTTTAAAAATAACTAATTAAGATAGTGATTGGCTCTTAATTTTTTATAAAATTACAAAGACGGACCTTATCTTGTGATTTTAGAATTTTTAATTAAAATTTCTAATTTCAGTTATAACTGTCTAAAATCATCTGTTTTTCTCTAGTGGCAAGTTTTATAGATGCAGAGGTTTACGGGAATCGTGTTTTAAAACTGACCAATTAAAATAGAGATTGGCTCTTAACTTTTTCTTAAAGTAGAAAAAATGATCTCGTCTTCTATCTTTTTAGAATTTTTGAATAGAATTTCTAATTTTAGCTATAACTGACTAAAGTCATCTGTTTTTTCTCGATGCAAATTCAAGGGTTTTTTTTTAGAATCCTGTAATATTATATATCTATTATATTTTATATATTTATCTTCTGATAAATGCACCCCAGAGCTATAACTAAGGTGTCATATTAAAGAAGAATAACGGTGCTAAATTTCCTTGGTTACACTTTGGTAATCTCACTTTGGTGGTTTCATCAAAACTAATGGAAAACTTCAGTTAAAAATTGAGAAAAAAAGATGATTTTAGACAGTTATAGCTGAAATTAGAAATTTTATTTTAAAATTCTAAGAAGATAGCCGACTAGATCCTTTTTTTTAATTTTAGAAAAAGTTAACAGCCAATCTCTATCTTAAGTGGTTAGTTTTAAAACACGATCCCCGTAAACCTCTGCATCTGTAAAACTCAAAAACAGATGATTTTAGACAGTTATAACTGAAATTAGAAATTTGATTTAAAAATTCAAAAAAGATAGCCGACGATTTCCTTTTTTCTACTTTTAGAAAAATTTAAGAGCCAATCTCTATCTTAATTAGTTATTTTTAAAACACGATTCCCGTAAACCTCTGCAGCTATCAAACTCGCCTAACGCTACGGCTGCGAGGCGGCATTTGGCATTGTTGTTCGGGCTCAGGTAGACCGGAGCCTTAAGTTAAAACTAATATAGGCCTAATATTGCTGAACCAAAAATCTCAATTTGTTTTCACAAAACATTTCTTTTTAAACATTGATTTATTTTAAACCCGTGTTTATTAAATAATAAAACAAAATTATTAGTGATTTATGATAATTATTTAAAAATAAAACGTCGATTATAATATTATTAAACTGAATTTTTTTTATATATATATAGGCCTACGGATGAAATTGTTGTAGTTTGTTTCAAATTAATTTTTAACAAAAATATCTTAAAATAGCTTAATTAAAAGTTTCAAAGACGAAGTGAGTTTATAAACCGTTGAATCCATATAGAGGTGAAGTCTGTGAACAGGAGCAATATTCTCCACAATCCGAGAGAGGGAGAGAGAGAGAGAGAGAGAGAGAGAGAGAGAGAGAGAGAGAGAGAGAGAGAGAGAGAGAGAGAGAGAGAGAGAGAGAGAGAGAGATACGCTAGTCGTTCGCCTCCAGTATCGTCCCCCCACCCCTCGCCGCTACACTTCGTCCTCTCGGTCTTGTGCCTTTACGTATATTACCTGATTACTGATTACTCACAACGTTTAGTTGCCTAGTCTAACGGCCATTATAATTACCACGGTTCAAGAAAACCCATCCCTAAAGAATCATTACCTAAAGAAACCTGACAACATATTGAACTATGTCAATTTTAAGATGTAATTTTACAAGCCATTGAAATTCATTATATAATCCAAATTTGGCCCTTACTAACAATGGTATTTTTTTAGTTAGACCTGAATTGAGAGAGCAGGGAAAATTAGGTTCCTCTTTTGAAGTCTATAGAGTTAATTTATATACTTAATTTTTCATGGCCAAGCACAAGTAATCTGTTAGCTTATAGAGCTTCAGTGGTAGCCTATCTATAACAGATTTTTACTCGTAATGTATCAAATTGTTTGATAAAATTTGATACCATTTGATATTTATAAAAACAGCCTTTAAATAAAATTAAATCTAAAAAATAAACCTTTACCTTTATTTGAATTGACACACTGCTATACATTTCCACAAAGAGTTGAATAAAAATTCAACTGCGTGTTATCATTTACTACTGAAAAATAATAGATGCCGTTATGTTATCTTCGATATGTTTCAATGAGATCATATTTCGTACCTTAATCACAGCACAATCATCGAATTTCACAGTTGGAGCGTCACTGTTGAGGGGATCCCCAGTTGCAGGGAGAGGATCTGTAATGGGAGGGATAACTTTCCCAAGCAACATCATCCCCCCGCCCACACTTAGTTCCCCTCTTGCCCTCCTAGGTTTTCTGTAGTTGACATATTTCTCCCTACTGTTTCTCTTGTTATGTCACCCAGTCGCGTCAGTACAGACCCATTGTTTGGCGACGTGTCGGAATTATTTATTCATAACAAATATGAGCTGAGTAAAAAAAACTTGAATAGATATAATATATTCCATTGCTAGTTGACGATTTGCAATATTTCATTGTTTTATAAATTTATGTCTAAATACTCTAATGAAACTTTGTCACACACAAAATAATAGTTATATGATTCTGTAAAAAAAATCTTTCGAAGGCATTATTAACCTTAACTTATCATTTGGATCGTTTAAAACTGTATTAATTCAAACAATTTTAAAGCTATCGTCCCTAAAATGTAGTAAAAATAATAAAAAAAAACTTACACAAGTTTCATGGTGTTACAACATGTACAAGTTTTACACAACCGGCATTCTTCATACGAATGCATACTCATAATTAATTATTGTGTGGATGTTTTTATACGTATTTTTATAGTTGCCTATAATCTAGTAATTACAGTACTGTACTTAGGAAAGGAACACAAATTATTACCTACTTTGAAATATTAATTTGTGACACATAGTTTTGAATTGTTGAAGGGCTCCGTATATATACAGACGGGCAAAATACTTACAACAAAGAAACTGAAACAGATTAAGATATAGTTTTGTTGAAAATTTACATTCCATTTGCATTTAAGGCCAAACATTAGTGTTTTAGTTAAAAATAAAGGTTGCATTACAGTACTTTTAGTTTTGTTGGGCCCGATTAACTCACAGTTTTTCCTGCCTGACTCATTAGCCTTCTTATTCTAACCAACCAAGGGTCTAATCGTCCTGTCGAACTATAGGATAGTTTACTGCTCATTAATGACTACAAGTGCCTCTTAGAGGTTGTGGGAGACAATGTAGGCAGGGGTGGTGTAGTGAGGTGGAGTGTGGTAGGAGCAGTAAAGGTATGGAGACAGATCTTCCACGTTGTCTGATCCGTCGCATATTGAATAATGAATAAATGAATTTATTTCTCATAAATACATACACTTAAATAAATTACATTAATCGATGAGAAATTGACTGGCCACTTTATCCAGTAGTGTGACCAGTTGATATTTAGACAACAAAAATTTAAAAAAAAAAAAAAAAAAAAAAAAAAAAACAGTGAAATTCAGTCTAGCAATATTTGATTTACAATTATAATCCGCCAACTGCAACATCTGTACAAACTCAATAGACTATAAAATTTAACAAACAAATGAATAAAAGCTATGTATAAATTATAACAATATATAAGCAACAATAAATAAATAAATAACAATGAATAATAAATTACTAAACAGAGACACAAACTTTCTTAGATAAGAACATTGTTTAGATAATACACATCTTCTTTTGAGAACAGCCAATTTACAATTACTTTACAAAAATGCTTGACAGAATGTATGGATTTAATATAAAGTGGAAGTTGATTGTAATATTTTGGGCCTAAATATTGTAGAGAATGTCTAAATACTGTTTTATTAACTTTTGGTAATTTAAAAAGATTATTTGTGTTACTTCTAGTATTGTAAAGATGACATGCCCTCCAAATTTCTCTGTTGCCACTTCTGATAAAAAACAATCTTAACACTTTGAAAACAAACAAATGCTGAATGGGTAAGATTTTTAGTTCTTGATACAGTGGAAAAGAACTCGTCCTTCTTGTTTTCTTTAAAATTATGCGTAAAAAGAAATTTTGAGTTGTTCTTAATTTTTCTATTAATGTTTTATAGGCACCCCCCCAGCATGGCAAAGCGTATTGCAGCCTAGAATTTATAAGTGCAAAATAAAGTGTTCTTAAAAGTGAAGAATCGCAAAAATTTCTTAAAAAAATAAAACTTTCTTATTTGAGATCTAAGTTTCGAGTGTAAATCTAAAATGTGTGACTCAAAAGTGAGTTTTTCATCAAGCTGTACCCCTAAATATTTAAATGTTTTAACTTTTTCCAATGGTTGACATTTACAGTTCTGAAAATTACAGCAGGTCATCTCATGAAAGGTTAAAGGAAAGGGAAGGTCAAATCCGGTCAAATCAAAATTGATAAATTTGGTTTTATTTACATTTACTTGCATTTTATTCAGTAAACACCATTTCCTGAGCAAAACAAGGTCCTGATTTATTGATTGCCCAAGAGAAATTAGATCTTCATCGGAGTAGAAGAGTGCAATATCGTCAGCAAAAGCATTTATATTTCCCTTAAAATCAAGATTCAGCAAGTCGTTGATGAAAATGAGGAAAAGTGTTCCTGAGGTCATTGATCCTTGAGGAACACCTGTTTGTACTATTAGTGGGTCGCTAAAGACATTGTTTATTTTAACTTGCTGTTTTCTCTTCATAATGAAACTTTTAAACCAATTTAGCGCCACTCCTCTAATGCCAGAGTTTTCCAATTTACTAATGAGGATTTCATGGTCGACCATATCAAAAGCTTTTCTAAAATCGACAAAGACACCTGTAGTTTTTAATTTTGAATTTAATCCGTTGAAAATATATTCAGTTACTTTTTCTTATGCACTCTCGGTCGATTTGCCCTTTAAAAAACCAAAATGCTTACTGTTGAAAAAATTATTTACTTTTAAAAATTTGTCTAATCTTAACATCATAATTTTCTCAAATAGTTTAGAAAAAACTGAAAGCAAGCTTATTGGTCTTAGATTATCTAAATTTTTTGAGTTGGATTTTTTCAAAATAGGTACAACTGAACTTAATTTAAGACTCTCAGGAAATATGCCTTTACTGAAACTGCTATTAATAATATACACAAGAACGTCAGCAATGTCATCAATTATATGTTTCAATAAACTAACATTGAACTTATCAAAACCAGTGGATTTTTTATTCTTTAAACTACGGACAACTGATTTGACTTCTTCGACTGTGGTAGGAGCAATAAAAAAGGAGGTTTGACGGACAGGAATTGGAGGAAGTGTTTCGGTGGTGACTGTACTCGGCTGACCCGACTGTACAGAGATAAGGTGGTTGTTGATTTCTCGGGCGATATCAACTGGCTCGGTTATGACTGTTCCGTTTTCGAGCTCAATGCTATCAATAGAATTGTTTTTAACATTTCCGGTCAACTCATTAATAATTTTCCATTGTTGAGAAGTGTCACCTTTACAATCTTCTAATTTGCGAGAGTAATATGAGTTTTTTGTAAAATCTATTTCTAGTTGTAAATTAGTGGAAAACCTTTTAAAATAGTTAATAAAAGCAGTATCATAAGGCCTTCTCTTTGAAATTTTATAAAGCTTCTTTCTTTTTTCAATTTTTTTAATAATATTTGACGTAATCCACGGGCTTAAAAACTTAGCTCGTTTGAGTTTATTGTTCGTCAATACTACTTTACAACTATTATTAATTACACTGCTTAATAATTCTTGAAATTTATCATAACAAATATTAACATCATCTTCTGATAACACCTCACTCCAATCAACATTTCGCAAATTAGCTCTAAGCAAATCAAAATCAGTTACAGTTTTTTCTGGCTGACACAATACATTATTTTTAAGCTTATTATAATTAACATTTGTTGATTGATCAAACTTGAGCCCCAAAAGACAGTGGTCGGTGATACCTTGATCAAAAACAGCACCTTTAAAAAGATTTACACATCTACTTCTAATAAAAACATGGTCAATCAAGGTTTTAGAGTTATTAGTTATCCTTGTAGGTGTGTTAATGAAAGATAAAAATCCATTGTTACTCATTAGACTATTGTAGCTATGAGTTGTAGCTTTTGCTTCTAATAAATTAATATTTATATCTCCAATGTAAATAATGTTGTTATGCAATTCTGAAATAAATTGTGAGAGCTCATGTATAAAAGAATTTTCTGATGCACAATGTAGTCTATATAAACAAAATAATTTAAAATACGAACTATTCAGTTTGACATCTAATAAAATGGTGTCAGCTGTTGTCATAACAAAGGAAGTATTTATCATTTTACAATCTATGGAGTTCTCGACAAAGCATACTACACCTCCTGCTCGATAAGAATTATTGCAATTTACAAACATCTTATATCCAGGGATAGTATAAAAATTTGTTTCGTCACTATTTATCCAGATTTCACTTAAAATTATAAAATGAATATTTTCTCTTATACTGCTCAGTTCAACAAGTGGGGTTCAACAATTGCTCCCTCCACTTGCGCAAATAACTCTTGACATGTAAATATTGTGTTTGGCTTTTCATCTCTTTGCCAACCTCCGACCTGCGTTCACTATTCATTCATGGACCTCATTTGTGGCCACTGTCTCACTCCTCCTCTTGTTATTTTACGTTTTCTTTTATGAATCACACATGTTTATGCATGAACGATGGGAAAAATAGGAGAAGTATTTTCTTAGAGAATAAGCAATGTCTGTTCAGTTATATAGACGGCGCCCACCTATACATTGTCTAACGATGATATGTTTTATTATCATAATTATATGTGAGGTTCGACGCCATTGACATTTTATGATGTTTTGAAGGAAACGGTCCAAACTTCGGTCTTGTTACTATTAAATGTCGTCCTGTTGTTAAATAGCATCATTTAGCCCAATGACAAATAGATAAATAGCAAGTAAGTAGTGTGAAATTGTTGGTGCTGGCCCAGTTCAAGGTCACCTGAGGGATGACGTCATCGAGGTCAATGACCTCACCGATGACGTCATCGATGACGTCATCGATTGCGTCATCGATGACGTCATCACTAATGACGTCATTTCTATGACGTCACACCCATGACGTCACAGAAATGACGTGCTGATGACGTCATCACCCCTTACGTCATCAAAATGACGTCACCGACGCCACTGAGGTCAAGGTCACGCCGAAACTTAAAATTTTTTGGCACTTTTGCCGTTTCTCGCACTACGCTCCGAGTTTCAGTCCGAGTCCCCGTGACCTTGACCACTCGGAGCGAATTTTCGACGAGAAACGGCAAAAGTGCCAAGTTAAACTCGAGTTTCTGACATGACTCAGCCTAAATGGGCAATCGGTTATCCCTCAGGTGACCTGAACCAGCACAACACCAACAATTTCATATTACTGTGACCTTGAAAACCTAACAACGGAGCGCCGACACCGATGCGCACCCCACGACAGCCACCGAGTGACTGACTGTCAGGCTCTGTGTACTCTAGGTATATGGGGAAGTGGAGGGGGAAATCTCAAGGTCATCCAAATGGAGTTTTAAAAAAGTTGAAGAGTAGAAAGACTACTCTTGTGCTTCCTGGGCGACCTCATCAATTTCTAACGGATCTGTAAACCAATCCGATCTGTAGCGGCAGGAGTCCAGAAAACAGGTGCACCACCCATCAGGTTGTCCGTAGCATTTCCGACAATTGGTAAGATTGGAGAAGTGAAATTTAATACACCGCTGCGGACAACAAGTATAAAAGAATTTGGATTTGTAGATTTTGAAAGTTTGTAGTACCGGTGGTGGCAGCTGTTGGTTCTTGCATCTACACCTGCAACATCCGAAGCATTCACATTGCCGGCAGGCCAGCCCATCCACTTGCCACTTTGGTAAGAGGAAACACTTATCCTCACAGCAATAGGTTGTCCCCGTCTCTTCCTCCCAACGCTTCTTTGCACAATATGTGACGCCTTGTATCTCCAAACACCTATGCTCGCAACATGAGATGCGCTTACTTTCCATAGTTGATGTTGCTTTGACGAGGGAGCACGATGAAGTGATGCTGTGGTCAGTGGGAATGGGGTTTATATAAAGTAAGGTGAGTGGAGGGGGAAAGGTCAAGGTCATCCAAATGGAGTTTTAAAAAAAGAAAAGAGTAGAAAGACTACTCTTGTGTATCTATAGCGATTTCATTGATAGTGAGTGCTTCTGTATGCCAAGTTGATCTGTACTGACAGGCTCCTAAATAATGTTTGCAAAAACCTGCAAAATGATTGTTGCACAATTTGCAGCCAGTTAGCTGTTTTAGTGTGAATTCAATGCAACGTTCAGGGTAACAAGTGTACTTATGCCCTCTCATCTGGTACACATGGAATGTCTTCAACTCTGGTTTCGGCTTCTTCCAAGACTTGCACTTACACATGCATTGACCAAAAGCTTCACATTTTCTACACGCCAGGCCATCCGCAACATCAATGTCATTTGGCCATGAAAAACATTTCCGTTTGCAACAGTAGTTGAGTTGACTCTCCATGTTGCTGTGGTGAAGGTGCGCGATGAAATGATGCTGCAGTCATTGAGAGTGCACCTTAAATAAACTCAGTGGAGGGGGAAAGGTCAAGGCCATCCAAACGGAGTTTTAAAAAAGATAACTAGTCGTCCTCCTCCTCGTCTGTTGTACTTAGAGAGCTGTCAGACGAAGAGCCCCGTGCAGGTGCTCCCCAGATGAAAAACAAATCAATTTTAAAACGAAGACCAGGATCTTGCATCATCAATTCCTTTAATTTGTCACATACTAAGTCGACCTTGTGTAAGGTGTCAACAACAAGCTTCCAATTCGTTGGCTCAATATAACTTGTAGTAGAGTCTGCCTCGCTGATAACCACATCCTCCGGCCGTATTGGAGTGTAAAGATGTGTAAAGTTCTTCGGCTGTAGCTGAGGCTCAGGCTGGCTGGAAGTGGAAGGTTGAGTGTGGACCCCTGTCGCATCGAAATCCATAGTCATTCTACATTCAATGTTGGGGTTTTCGTTTAATACATACACCAATTTCTCATTCAACATATCCACTTCTGCCGAGTCTTGCAGATGAACATTCCAGGAAAATGGCCATTCTTCATCCGTAGTGGAGTCAACTCGAGAAAGAGTGCTGTCCGCCATGATAGCTAAGCAAGGAATGATGTGAGCTACAGACTGTGGTAACAGTATTGAAAAGTAGAGGGGGTAAACCAAAAGTATGTGGAGGGGGTGTTTTCAAGGTCATTTAATTTGGGTTTAAAAAAAAAGGAAATAGTGGAGGGGGAATTCTCAAGGTCATCCAATTTGGGTTTAAAAAAAAAAGGAATGAAGGTTACTCCTCTTCAACCTCGTTGTCCCCCACATCCTCATTAGCCTCATCTTCATCGATGTCAGACTCGCCGTAAGGGTAGATCGGGGACATGGGCGAATATTGTGGAGATTGTTGACCGTTGTTATCGTCCCCTTGCATTCTAACTCGGGACCAATCATAATTTAAATTCATTTGTATTATGATCCCAGGGTTGCCCCGCAGTATTTCCTTCATCCGTTCGCAAATCGTTTCCAAATAGTGTACACTATCGATCGACAGTGTCCAACCCGTACTTGTACCGACATCAGTAGTGGAGTCAGCTTGGCTGATGGTGTTGTTGTCTGCCATGGTTGCTTGTCGGACAAGGAATGACGGTTGATGTGATGCTCATGCAGGAACATGGTGAAGTGGTGGGGGTGTGGTGGAGTAGTGGGGGAATTTTCAAGGTCATCCAAACGGAGTTTTAAAAAAGGAAAACCTACAAAGTAACATTGAAACTTTCCAATTGATGGTGGCGAGCGTTTTCTTCTGCAACCTTGCCGACACATGTGACTATGCCATACAGTATGAAAAGTACAACCATAATAAGGCCGAACAATAAAAGATAGCCGTTGACTATCATGATATTTTCTGAGTGTATCTGCTTTCTTCGTATCGCCCTCTCCTGCATCCTCTTCTCCAACTCGTGGACGAAGTCACAGCAAACGTGAGGACATGTTTTATCCGTTGGTAGGTTTGCCATTGTTGATGTTGTCGGTTTGGCTGTTGAAGATGGAATGAGGTTTCCAATTGTGATGTGCCATGTACATCAATAGTCAAGTGGTGGGGGTAGCAAAGCAGTGGAGGGGGAAGTTTCAAGGTCATCCAAATTGTGTTTTAAAAAAACCTATCTTGTTACTGAGCTCATATGTCAGTAACAAGATAGGTGTTTTTGCTCTTTTACTTCTTTAATATAATGAAAAAATATACATATTCTATTATTGTAAGAACAAGGAAGACAACTGCTAGTCAGCTGAAGTAGTCCAAGTTGTCTGGCTCGGTCTTCATCGACGCCGGTGAGGAAGCCGTGGAGGAGTGTCCAGGCTCTTCTTTTGACTGCCGGGTGTTCCGTATGTTGCAAGCGTAAACTTGCACGTTTATACGGTAGCCTCGTGCCACCATGAGCTGCAACTTCTTGTACAAGTCGTTTAGCTCCTGCTGAGTCTTGATGCTCACCTCCTCGTAACTTGCGCAACTGACGTTCAGAGACATCCTGATGTTGCTAGGTCGGCTGCTGGAGTAGAAATGAAGCCGAGGCACAGCGTTTAGAGGTACATGAAAAAGTGGTGGGGGTAATGGTGGTGGGGGTATGGAAGATCCAATTAAACACTTCTAAACTTTTTCCATTGATACAGCGGGATGGAACAAATAGCACAGGTGTCCTTGTAGTTTTCAAATCTAAACATCGGTGCTAGAAATCCGAACTGTTTTCTACCACCTTCCTGTACGAACCGTCGAAGGTCTCTGACGGCAGCATTGCCACAAGGCCTACAAAACTTTTCCCCGTCTTGGAACCTATACCAGGAGTATCCCGAATACCCTCTATTATCTTTCTTGTACTCTTCGATATCCTGTTTTACTGTTATAGGGATATTATCTCGTAAAGCCGTCTGGAATAAAGATGCGTCAGTTATAACTCGTTGTAAGCAAAGCTCGTACAAGGTGCTCATCGTTTGCTAGTTGGCAACAGACTGACCGTTTTTTCGCATCCAAGCAGGTTTGAATCCTAGTGCGTTAGTGGGGGTAATTACGGTAGTGGGGGTAATTGTGAAATGCAAAGGTCAAAGGTCAAGGTCACCCGCGAAGTTTAAAAAAAAATGCAACATATCAATACGTGAAGCCTGTCACATATTGATATGTTGCATTTTTTTGTTTTTTTATTTTTTTGTCTTTTATGATTCGTTTATTTATAAAACATTACAACAACAACATATGTACAACATTAAAACTTAAATCTAACACTGCTGCTTGTCAGCGATGTGGATGGTCAACTCTGTAGAATTGCTACCCGTGCAGCCGTGGGACACCAGGTATAGACACCCGGGTTGAATAGAGCGAAGATCCTCGTTTTGTAGAAGATGGACGAATCTCTTGGGCAGGTACACCTGGAACTTTGGTTCATCCCCCGGAGTAAACGGTGCCTCGCTGAGACTGCAGCAGATGGCCTCCCCAACTGTAGTCTCCATCTTCTTCATAGCATGGATTATGTAGTGCTTCTCGTCTTTTAGTTTTTTTTTTTTTTTTTTTTTTTTTTTTTTTTTTTATCTATTGCCACTTTGGCGGCCTGGTTTGAACCATGAGGCCACGACGTTCACTTTTTTGTGGTTGTCCGCATAATTATATTTTGTATTTATTCAGGATGTTATTCATTTGGGATCTGAAAGAAGAGACAAGATTGTTAGAGTTGTTAATTACGAGACATTCATGTTTCTTTCCTATCATTTTGTTTGTATGTGTGTTTTCGTTAATAAAGAAGGAATATCTAGGGATATATTGGAGGTGACGGAATTCATAGGATAGGAAGGTATTGAGCAATCTTCTCTGCCTGGGGCCGATCAGGCAATGTCCTAACCCGAAAAAGGGTGGCCACGGATTGAAGAAACCCAGGACTGGTAAAACATATATGTGAAGTGTTAGTGTTGTGTGCATTTTCATATTCTTTTGTTGATTGAATTTAGAAAAAGGTTCAGCTCTGAATAGATCTCGAGGTCCTCCATACTAACAATTTCAACCATGCTCATTGTGAAATGTCTACTTCTTATTTTTGTCTTCTTCAGGTATTTCTCTCTTTCAAAGGTATATTGACTTGGAGTGAGCATTGAACTGCTCGACCAAAGTCTGAAGGAACTGGTGAGATGCCATGGTCAGGTTACAGATCGTCTTCTTGCTCGGAGATGTTGTCGTCTCGGAATCTCGAGTAATACTCATGCCAGGTCCCTGTCTGCTCCCCACTTATATACTCTCCGTTACCCCCACGACTCCCCACTTCCCCACTTTGAAGGTAAGAGGCGAGTTTATAGGCATTTTTCAAAGCGCAATGTCTATCTTTATCATGTTCTGGGCTTTTTGTACAAATACATATGGTTTCCAGCATGTATTGATAATTCTTATCCAATTCCACATCATTAACCGGAACATGAGTAAATCCTTCGATCCATCTTTTCTTTTCCGGCCCTTTTGTGTAAATATTGGTAAACTTGTCTGAAAAGTGATGCATAATGTGATACAAGTCCGTGTAACTTGTAAAACCATCATACCAATCGATATGATGGAAGTGTTTTGAAATCCATCTGTTGGTAGTAGCGGCTTTACTAGTTAAAGACGAATAAGAACATGGTGGTTTAAATAAAAACGAATAAGGAACACTTGTATTCATGTCCAAAAACACAAGTTCTTTTATAATGAATCTATCATCATTACCACGAAACGCTTGAAACTCAATAATACCAGGCTTGGACTTTACTTGTTGTTCTTCTCCCTTGTCCATTTTGAAGGTCACACGTCTGCTCATTACGAAGTCAGGAGGTCAACTGATTTCCACACCACGGTAGGTACTACTTTTATACCAGGCCGTACAGTTGTTGGCGCGTTGGTGTATATTTAACGTGGGCACCGTCCCCAATAGGCCTAACCCCACAAAATGTTGGTTATTGTTTTAAAAACTAACCATTGTCATTTAAGTTTCCATCTTTATATTTTCCTTGTTTTCATTTTCATCACTAACACTTGATTCTTCTCCTCCATCTTCCTCTTCTTCCTGTTTTACTGATTTCTTATGTAGTTGATCGTACTTTTCCAATTGTCTCCACATCTGTACTTCATGAGGAACTCTATTAAATATAGAAGTATCCACAGGTCCGTATAATATAGGTGCGTCCGGTTGTTTGTCCAAAGTGTCTTCCAGATAATCTTTAATAATCGAACTTGAAAAAACCAGTTGTCTCAAGTATCTTGTTATAGGTTCAGTAGCACAAGTTAAAATGAAAAACTCCTCTCGATTAAGTTGAATTTTGTTATCATGTCTTGTTGTGTCTCTAAACCGCAGCTGATGATCACCACGTTGTTTAATAATATCAATTTCCACATTTGAATCTAAAAGTCCTACTCTTGTCTTCCTTCCAAACATGTCACTACTTAAATAGCATTCTAGCAGATGCAAGTGTATCATAAATGATTCCAAGCACTGTCAGTAAACAAAATCATTTTGGGTCCATGAGTTAAAATTACAGTAGGGGAATAATCTGTCGATTTCATAACACCGATTAAAACACTTTTGTCCAAACTGGAAGAGATTGGGTAAAATATTCGCAAAAATACCTCACTCAATATATGTTTGGAGAAATATTATCTTCAATATCCCTTTTTCTCTTTTGTATATTCTTTCTTCTTTTACCTTTTTCTTCAACATTATTACTGGCGTGAAGTTGTCCGCAAACGTTTTGTTCACCTCCTTCCTGGTGACCTTGAGGATCTAAAAACTCAGATATCTCCTTCTCAATATCTATCACATTTTCAGGTGTACCACTAGGAGAAGCCATATTGAATACGATGCTACCCATACAACAGTAGGCAACAAACTGATGAGGAGCGGTCTGTACGCTCTGCTTTTATACTCGCGGAATGAAACAAAACCGGTTTTTACAGTACATTCTTAACAATTCCAGTTAAAGGTGTGTATGTTACAATTTTATCAGTAGAATTAAACAGTATGCAGTTGTATTAGCCGGTATAGCAGCGTTGAATTCCATTTCTATTTTTATATCCACACTTGATGATTTTACTGATTCATTTTGTTTAGAACAATCAATTACAACTATTGGGTAGGCATCGAAATATTTTGAAGGTGATAATAAAGGTGTATTTGCTTTACCGTAATATGAACTTTGGAATCTCGCGTACATATCGTACAATATACTGTATTTCTTTTTAGTGAATGACACATTTAAATTGTCGTATGGAAAGAATTGTGAATTTAAATAAACTTTAATATTTTTCAAGTCACAATGATCAAATTGTCCTGCATGTTTAGTGATGTCGTCTCTTCTACCTGTTTGTAAACCAAATATAATATACCTGGCTCGTTCTACATAATTTGATGTTTTAACAGTCCAAGTGTGTCGATCCGTAGTAGGTAAACTGGGATGCTCATGGAATTCCCAACTCCTAAATGGAATAACAATATCACGATCGGCTTTTAATTTTCTTAAAAGTAGCATTCTATGCTCGTCAGCTAATTTAACATGTGGAACTCTCCATACAATTTTGTCTAATTTTAATTTCCATTCTAGGTTTGCATCAGTCGTATTATCTGCAGCTTTAATAATGTCTTTATCGTTAGAAGACCTCAACAAAACTAATTCTTGTTTAACGTTTAATATTATTTTCCTATAATCTTCAGCAAAACCAAGCAACAAACGTAATGGAATATGAAAATCAAAATATCCATCTGAATTTGGAGTGATCGTGTCAATTGTAGGTAATACCCATCCGGCAGGTTTAAGTAAATTGGTTTCATTGGGTGTTATAGATGTTAGTCCTTTTAAAGTCGTTGAAATACCTACTTTTTTAGTAGAATCAACTGTTACACCTGATATTTCATATCTAATTTCATCAAACAGGAAAGCCATAGGATTATTTATAATGGAACTGTTGTACCAGCAGTAGTACCGTCCTTTTTAGTAACTTGTCCTTCAATATACAAGTAACTTTCACATGGTAGTGTGTAAATGTCTTTGATGTTGTATGGGAATACGAATTTCATCGTTATTGTTTAATTTCGATGAAGTGTAAGGGTTGTGGGTGTGATATTCTTTTTCCCATAGGGTTTCGTCGAATGTGGACCCTGCGCTATATCCAGTATATCCATAATCGGTTAATTTTAATCCAACTCTCTCTAAGAAACGAATGTTCTCGCGTGTTAACTCCTCCACAGCTGAAGAGCTACTAATGCGGTTTCCGTAGGTTGTTCGCTTTTAAATGTTAAACCCATGGTTTTTGTATTAAAGTGTAGATTTTAAATGTAATCTAATCGTAATAGGCTCTTCTTTGAAGTCTACCAAGTTACCGTCTTGATCCAATACGCTCAACACGATGTCTGAAATGAAAGTGGTGTTCAACGGTAGATATACCAAGTTTTGTGGCTTTTCAACAATTTTAAATCCAGGTGGTACACTTGGGTAAAAAAGTATGTATGATGTGGGTGTTAGCCCCATCCCTGTAAGCACCTTGTATAATGTTACAAGTTATGTCTATACTATTGACTTTTAATATTGTTACTGTTTTCTTACCGGAATGTGTTACATCTGGTTCTAAAACAGGCTCATCGTTGGAAAAATCCTAATAAATCACCAATTGAGTTTGGTTGAGTGAAATCTATATAATATTTGGAAGTAATTTCAGCTTTCATCGTATTATTATTACCTTTTAATGTTATATTGTCTTTTCCCATTTTAGTTTGCAAAAATTCATTTATATGATCAATTTCATAAGAACCTGTGGGTAACCTGCACTCTTGTAAGTCTGTAAATTTTCCACTGGCATCCTTTCCCTTATAATAATGCAATACGTTTATTTTTACCTTCCGTAACATTGGGAATAGAGTTGTAAGTTGTAAAATCCAATAGTGCCGCCTCCCAAAACCTTCCTTTTTGCAAGCGTAACGCTGGAAAAGGATACTTCGTAAAGTGGACGATTTTCCTGTTAATGATACCGTATAGGAAGACATCTCAATAGTGACTGATACTTTTAGCTAGAAATTCCAAACATAAATGGCCGCATATTGAAGTATTATCAGGTTGTTCTCTTTTATTAGTTATAATATATGTTTTTAGCAAATTTAAAGTAATTTGAAGTTCTTTTGTTGTGGTGGCAAATTACCGAAACTATCAAAATAATATACATTGTTATTTAGTTTCTTATAACAAACCCAATGGGTGCCAGGCCCTTCAGTATTATCCAAATTTACAATTCCAGTCTCATTTTGCCACATTTTCTTTGGTAAACTGTCTTTTATAAACACACCCGCGGAAAAATGGTATTTTTAAACAGGAAATATATTTAAATAATTCAATATTGGTTAATGCTTTATGTGGTATGACCAATTGATTTCTTTCATTTAATATGCACGATAAGTCTTAGGTAAAGACCTGCCCGTTTTTTACCATTGACCACACGGTGGGCTTCTTTCCTGCCTTTTTCTTGTAGATCGTCGTCTCTCTTTTTATATTTCCTCCATGTTTTCTTGTGGTTGACCTCCTTTTTACTCTCCTTCTCCTCCTTCTTCCACCTCCTACTGCTGTTTTAGCCTTCATACCTGCTGTTACTGCTAAAAGCTGCTGCTTTTTCTGCTATGCTAGAGTCACTTGATTTTACTCGTTGCCAAGCTATGTCCGCAAGCTTTTTGTCAGCTATTGATCTATTTTTTGAATCGGCAAACGTGGAATATGCGATATCGTGTTCTTTACAAGCCTGATCTAACTTGTTTATGCAGGATTCGCCTCTTTCCAGTCGTTTTTTCAATTTAGTTCCTGGTCCGCATACTG